>JASANA010012475.1:0-12464 GCA_030248095.1 Ptycholaimellus sp. GST1_10 | reverse complement strand
GTTGTTCTTGGTTTCGTTGCGTATTGCTCAAAAACAGACAGCTGGGTCGAAAAGAGGGGCTGACGGTTTGTGTTGCTCCCTCGCGCCAGACCAATAAATTAATGAAAAGGGGTCATTTGCGGTGAGCTAAACTTTGATGGGGTCTTGGTCTGGGTCAAAAATACGCAATTCTGCTAACCGCGATTAGGATTGTGCTGTTGAAGATGACGAATGGAGTAGCTATAACCAGGCCCAAGAGAGAGAGCACAAAGTAAGTCATCACCAGGCATCTGAATCGAGATGGATCAAAACTGCGCTATAATTTTCTGTGGCACCGATTGCTGGGTGCGCAGATTGCAGCGATTCCAAAAGAGCTGGCAATTGCAGCAATGATTCCTTCCCAAAATAAGCTGATGTCGTAGTATAGAACTTCTAGGCACACTGCATGTTTAAATGAATTCTGTTCGACGCTCTAGTTCAAGCTCCCTAACGCTTCTGAACAAAGTATGACTTGTTTCTAGCCGAAATGCCTAGATGAAATCCGACAAATTAACCAGACAGTTGCAGCTCAAAGTAAAAGTCTCAACCTGGCCGAGAAACTGCCAGCATTTCCCCTAATAAGCTAACCGACGGCAAGCAGGAAGAAGACAGCCACAGAGACAGCCTGAAATATTACGAGCCCCCGCAAAAAGCATAGATTCCGGAAGCCTTTGCTTCTCTCCATGGCTGCTACTTCAGCGGACTGCAGCTCAGACGGTTCAGAAGGTTGCCCAGTCTCCCTCCACACATAAGGCGGAGGCTTGAAGGCAGCCCATCTCAGAAGGGTCCCTTAGCAAAACATTTTGACCTTACCCCCTCCATAGGAGGAACTGGGTCTCCATAGGATGGGGCCTCCTTCATAGCCTCGGTCATCAGACAAGTGGCTGCCTTCGGATTTGTCGAAAAGAAGGCGAGTGAACTAGAAAGGTTGCAGTGACAGGCGTGCTTGCTCAGCGTTGTCTTTTCATGCTCTGACTAAAGAATGTTCGAGGAACAGCAAAGAATGGCAGTGGACGCGCGGCTGAAGAGGGCATGGCAGTCAGAGTTCTAATGCGCTCAAATGCCTATCATTATTATATAGTGGGTTATACTAACCCAAAAAGTATCTCTTATCTATGTTTTACCTGCGATTGAAGTAGGGGAAATTTTTTATTTAGCTTAATTTGAATTCTACTTGCAACTGAAGTGGATGAAATTTTTTCTCAGCATGAAAATAAGTTTTATATCTTAGAGTGTGAACTTTGTGCACTGTAAAATTATCGTCAGTCCAATGTAAAACTTGATTAATTAATGATAAGAGAGCACCTTACTTTAATGGCAATCGATTTGGTAAAAATTTAGTTGGCTCCCAAATTTTTTGAAGAATTTATCCATTAGTTGAAATATAATTTTTCTCAAGTTCAAAATATGTACATAGAATTAGACCAAGGCATATTTTTATAACCAATTGCAATTAATTGCAATGGAGATAGATAGCAGAGACAGTTAAAATTTTTTTGCTATGCATAATTTTTTATACATTTTACTTTTTTTCAGGAGCTCAGATTTTATATATATATTAGTATTTTGGCCAGGTGCTCTCTTATCATTAATTAATCAAGTTTTACATTGGACTGACGATAATTTTACAGTGCACAAAGTTCACACTCTAAGATATAAAACTTATTTTCTTGCTAAGAAAAAATTTCATCCACTTCAGTTGCAAGTAGAATTCAAATTAAGCTAAATAAAAAATTTCCCCTACTTCAATCGCAGGTAAAACATAGATAAGAGATACTTTTTGGGTTAGTATAACCCACTATATAATAATTTCATCCACTTCATACAGGGGCAAGGCCCCTATGCATGGAGACGAAGATGGGGTTGGTGATCAGCTGCTTGTTCACCACGGCCAGGTGGAAGCCCATGAAAAACATACCATAATCTTCATCCCAAATTACCTATATGATGCTAATTGTAGGGTCAAAAACCCTTTAATATGCCTCCAGATGAAGTTGATGATGGGCTGCTTGTTCACCACGGCCTAGTGCAAGCCCATGGAGACCAGCTAGAAGCAAAGGGCTGCCAGGATCATAATCTACGTCCAAAATTACCTATATGATGCTATTTGTAGGCACAACAACCCTTTAGAATGCCTCAAGACGAAGTTGGGGATGACCTGCTTGTTCACCACGGCCTGGTGGAAGCCCATGAAGAACAGATAGAAGTAAACTGGCGCCACAATCGTATTCTACGAGCAAAGTTACCTATATGGTGCTGTTTTTTAGACCAAAAACCATTTACAATGCCTCAAGATGAAGTTGGTGATGACCTGCTTGTTCACCACGGCCTAGTGGAAGCTCATGAAGACCAGATAGAAGGAAGCGGGCGCCATAATCGTATTCTACGTGCAAAGTTACCTATATGGTGCTGTTTTTAGACCAAAAACCATTTACAATTCCTCAAAATGAAGTTGATGATGACCTGCTTGTTCACCACGTCCTCGTGCAAGCCCAAGGAGACCAAGTAGAAGCAAACGGGTGCCACCATCGTAATCTATGTTCAAAATTACCTATATGGCGCTGTTATTTTGGCGAAAAACCCTGTAAAAAGCATAAATATAGAGCTGGAATTGAAAAACATGCAAAAAACCCCCAAAAAACTGAATTTTTACCCAAAAAGTTGATGTTTCGACCTAAAAAACGCGGAAAATGCAGAAACTAGGGGTGCCATGACACTCAGCGGCATCGATTTACCCTAGAACCGTTGAGATCCACACCCCAGATGTTGCCCAAGTGTCTGCAACACTTGCTGGACGGTCGGACGGTCGGACGGTCGGTCGGTCGGTCGGTCGGTGTGCGCCCGGACACCGGACATTTTTTTTAAAAAGTTTTTTGGAAATAAGTTTTTTAATAAGGCTCTAAAAATTTTTTGTCTAAAAAGGACCCCCCACAATTCGACCACGGCGCGTCGATTGAGCCTATTTGCAGCGTTCTCCGACGTCTGTGTGACGAGCTACAGCCTGCCAAACTTTGGGAAAGCTGCAATTGGTTGTGTTACTCGATAAGAGGGGCTTGGCGCTACCGCTCCGCTAACGCTCCGCTCGCGCAAGCCCAATTCGAAGCATTCGATAAGACGTATGGGCTGGCTCCTAGAACCCCCCCCCCCCGAAGACTTACACCCCCCCCCCCCCCCCAGATATACACCCCCCCCTGAAGATTTACACCCCCCCCCCCCCCGAAGATATACACCCCCCCCCCGAAGGGCACTATATTGAAAATTTTTTTATTGCCTTAACATACTTCTCTTTACATATCTCGAAATTTAAACTCACGGAATTTTCATGTAGATGATTAAATACCTACTTTTTTTACAAACATAGTTAGTCTATACTGGATGGCGGGCGCATGCCTACCAGGAGTAGGGGCTTGTCCCCTACCAGGAGTACCTTTCAAGATTCCAACTCAAAAGCTTAGACGCATGCTCGTCCTCGACGAGGTCATGACTGTGGCAGTACCTACTAGTTAGTCTATACCGAGTTCATTGATGTTTTAAAGTGATCAACTCGGTAAGGACTAACTAGTAGGTACTGCCACAGTGAAAGGACAAGCCTTTTAGTTTTTGTGTTGGCTACGCCCTATATAGCGGTATAGACTAACTAGTAGCATGACGAACACGGTATAGACTAACTAGGTATAGACTCAGTAAAAAAGTAGGTATTTAGTTGTTTAGAAAAAAATTCCGTGAGTTTAAATTTCGAGATATGTAAAGAGAAGTATGTTAAGGCAATAAAAAAATTTTCAATATAGTACCCTTCGGGGGGGGGGGGTGTATATCTTCGGGGGGGGGGTGTAAATCTTCGGGGGGGGGTGTATATCTTCTGGGGGGTGTATATCTTTGGGGGGGGGGGGGTTCTAGGAGCCAGCCAAAGTATGTGATACTATTGGCAGGCGGCAGCATTGAGGGTGCCCGGATGTTGTTGATGAACTGACAATGGGCTCGTAATACTGTAACTTCTCACTTCCCCATGATATGAAATGTTAATTTTGCATTGACGTTTTTAAAATGCTTGCAATCTTTTTGAAGCAAAAAGAAGAAAAAAAATGGCCCACTGAATGACTCAGTTGGCGCATCTCACAATAACTAGTAGAATCACAGTATTGGAGAGACGCGAAGCAAGAACCAAGGAGACGAGAGGAGCAAAAAAGAAGATATAGATAATCGTAGACAAGCTATAGAGGAGTGCTGGGAGGAGACCAGGATCAGTGCGCGGCGCAACAACTCTAAGTAATGTTTTAATTAAATTCCTAAATAGAGGTAATTTTTAGCTCAAAACGCTCTTCCAGACAACCACGTCGGCTAAGGGTCCGTGGGATGGGACCATTGCCTTTGCCTCCCTAATAAGGGGTCGGATGGGAAAACATTTATGCTAAACCTCCTTTGGCCATCCAGTGGACAATCAGTCTTTTTCCACAGCCCCATTTTGCCCAAAATCTTGCATAAATATATATAATCTCCGGCCATTTTTTCAGATATATATCTTCATGAGCAGCAAAAAGATGCTGGTGGCA
The DNA here is from genome assembly GCA_030248095.1 of Ptycholaimellus sp. GST1_10. NCBI lineage: Eukaryota > Metazoa > Nematoda > Chromadorea > Chromadorida > Chromadoridae > Ptycholaimellus > Ptycholaimellus sp. GST1_10. The sequence continues at coordinate 7,896 of JASANA010012475.1, read as the reverse complement.
GCAGTTATGTTGCTGTTGGTGGTTTTGGAACCGGCGACAGCCGTGACCTTGACAATTAAGCTGGAGAAAGGCAACAGGGAGGACAGCGTTCGCATCTACCACAACGAAGAGCTGATCGAAGAGACCAAGAACAACGCTTTGTGTTACCTTTATAGGTTTTTTGTCAAGGTCAAGAGACTGAAAATGGGCAAAAATGAAAACCTCCTATTATTGGGCTGGCTAAAAAATTATGTTCGCCCCCCTTTGTAGAATTCGCATTTCTATCAACTACCCAGTCTTAATAAGATTTCCCCAACTTGATGTTCAAGCTACATTATGTGCAAACATTAAAAAGAATTAAAAGGAGACAAGCTAAGGGAAAATAAAACACTGAATTGGAGATTCACCATTTCAGCACTAAGTTGGAGGTGTCACATTGCAGGGACAATAGCGCTGAGTGGCGTAGGCAGTATTAAACTGGGAGGTCATTCAATCTTCCGCACTAGAAGCTCTTTTAGACAGCCACAAATCTTGTGTAAGCCACTATCCGCTCTCTTATTGACCTCCGTGGTTTGTCCGCTGTGTTGTAGAAAAGTTGAAGCTTGCTAAAATTGTCAGCCACTACGAGTCAGTCTTATGCGGTGGCTGTCATTTTTCATTTTTTTCATCTTTCTCTTCAGATTATGGACGCTCCGGCTGCCGAGACTCATACTGCATCAAATATCTAGTCTACAATTTAACCGGTGTCTTATCATTTTCCCAACAATTTAAATTTGCTTTTATTCCGGCCGAATTGTCCAGGAAATTGGCTTTATATAAAAGGGAGGCCAGTGCGGCCTCCTCAAGGGCACAATCATCCGTCCATTCGTAAGCAGAATGCTATCGCTCAAAGGCCACAAGGCTGCCTGCTGGCTTTTCAGTGTACGTTAGTGCCGAGAAGATCACAAAAGTGGCGAGACTCCTGCCTGTGTCGGATTCAGCAAACAGGACAACATGTAGCGTTCCTTTGGATGGTGAGACAATTTTTGGAAAATTTTGGCCACTGAATAAGTGCATAGACTAGCAATATAGGCCTTCTGAAGTTTTGCCATTGCACACTGGTGCCCCAGGTTAGCTTGCCTTCGTTTGCAGGCAGCAATAAAGGCTGGCAGGTATGCCTGCAGCAGCCGGTACACCAGCGCATTGAGCAAGCGGACAGCTGCCAAGGGGCCTGTTTCACACCGTTCCCCGCCCAATCCGCCGGTCTGTCCAAGCTCCCGCATCACATCAGCTTCTGCAAGAAGGTACAACAAACTGCCACACTTCATTGGGATGGGGGGGGGGGGGGCGCAGATTAGGCTAATGAAGCTCATCAATACACTTATGATAAACCGCTTCAAGGGAGTGCGAAGAGAGGAAGAGCTATTGACAGAAGGGCGCTTTTCTGGCCACGCAACTGAGCCGAGACCAGGCCAAAGAGCTGGCCAATTGGCATAGAAGCCTGAAAGATAGGACAAAGGAGGAGGGCGCTGTGAGGCAGGCGGAGCTCTACGTGGGGCTCGTTCAGGCAGGCAGGGAGCAGAGGCCGGGCGCCGACTGGATCTGGCTTCTGCCCAACGGGACCAAGATAGCGGCCGCTGACATACCTTGGTAAACCGGGGCATCATCTCGGCTGACACCTAGTTCCCCCCTATCGGAGTTTACCCCCAATCAAGACCCCCCCTCATGAAAGTCCCCGCAGATGTTACCAATTATACTGACTTACCTATCCCCATATATCATGCGCTAACTCGTAAAACTTGATGTCGGGCCATTTTGAGACAGACACATGGGCATGAAAAGGTGAGCAGGTTTCATTATTGGTCAAATTTTTCAGGGGCGCGTCGGAGCCGAATGACAGGAAAGGCGAGGAGCAATTCGCGGCTTTTCGAAGAGGAGTCGGGCTGAGTGATGTCCAGATGAGCGGCGGCGGCCTGCCCCTGTGCCAGATCATGCGTCACTAGCCAGCGCAGGGCCATACACACCCCCCCATGCCATAACTCTATGACTGCCTAATTATCTAAATGTCTTTTCGGGAACTAAACTATTCATTGCAAACTACTATTCCGGAAGTAAATTACTCTTTGATTGAAGCATCCAGCTTTGATTTGAACCTGGGGCTACCGCTGCCATTTTGATCACATGGATTCAGTGAGTAGAGATGTCTGTTTTCTACATGTTTGAGACCGAAAATTGGCTCAAAATGTTACTGAGACTGACTGATGTCGAAATTGATGGAAACCAATGGTTTATAAAAAAAAGTCGATGCGGTTATTTTTTGTCTCAGGTCAGTAGCAACTGCATCTTCTTCATTAATTCATCCAACACACAAATCAATCTACGCAGAAAAGGTGTCCATTCTTCTAGACTCCAAAAAAGAATACTAATCCCCTGCATTGCCGCAGCTTTCGAAATTTAGCCTTTTTTAAAAATTGTGTCAGCACCTACTCTACTGTAACCTTATCTAAACCTAAAGCTTAGCATTCATAGTGAAAGCTGTGGCCAAATGTTTTCACCAATCAATCCGCTGAAAGCTCAAAGCCCTGCTAACTGACCTTGAGCCGGGTGTGTATGTGGTGAGCCTGTCCAGCTAAAAGCCTTCTTGCCTTGGGGCCACCCTGGTCCAGCACTCGACAGAGATGCAGCTTCAGGCAGTCCGCTATCAGCTTCTTCCTGCCAACCCGAAAATTATTGTTTGACTTAACACTATTGCTATAGCCTTCGAACCGGGATTGTTGCAATTTTCCCAAACTTATTTCTGACCTGTATCCATCTAGCTGTGTAGATTTTAGCCGCAGTTTTGGTGTTTGAGTCCATAAGCTTTGACATAATTTCCTGCTATTTCTCACTTCATCCACTCCATCCACAGAGGAGGAGAAAATAATCGCGCGTGCTTGGCAATTAGTGGGCAGAAAAGTGCAGTCAACAGAAAAGCCAGCGTCCAGCCTTTTTGGGTCAATTGGTGACCGGTGGGCTTCTTGAACTAGGCAGCAGTGCAAGACTGGTCAATGGCCAACCACTACTGCTGGTACCTCACTGTGGAGTCACAGCCGCGCCCTCTCGCTTAGTTCAGGCCTCACATTTAGAGACATTTTCACCAACAGCAAGGCATCAGAGATTAGACAAAGCTTGACAGCGAGCTGATCAATGCGAGCGTTGAAACATCAGCTAGAAATGAAGCACTAAAAACATTAGTACTTCATCCAATCTTACAAATTTCTTTCTAATAAATAGAACTGTCGGGCAGTCGCAGCAGGAATAGATTGTAGACCACAAACTCAGCATATACACTGGTCAATTTTTGAGACAACGCAGCAAGAGCGAATTACCTTAGCACTCAATATTGCGTCTATTAGCTTCCTAACTGAAACATGCAAAACCTGAGCAGCAGCAAAATAGTTCACTCAGAAGCATCTCTGACAAGCGCTGGCCCAGGGCGAAGATGGGGACTCCCAACTCAATGGCCTCATTCACACTCTGCACAACGTGAAAGAGCAAGACGGGGTATTTTGGTAGCTGGGAAAATCGCTTTTTCAGACCTAGATAGATTATTCTGATTGGTCCGGTAACTTTCTGGTGATCATTCGTAACTGGCGCTTTTACGCGAAGTGATTTCCTGACCGAAACATGTGAACGCTGGATAGGTGCAGCTGATTTCTGCGCCGGCTCGGAGGAGCAGGCGCCTAAGCGGCATCTGTCCCATTTTATTTAGAAGCTTTGTGGGGAGAGGCCGACTTTCTGAGCACTGTACGGGAGGCTGCTGACCTATACAAAGGAACAGGCAGCAGAAGAGCCCGTCTAACTGAATCTGCCCCCTCACCCCCCAAACTCCCCCATCCAGAACGAAGGGCCGCCAAAAGCTGCTGGAACTTCAAGAGCCTGCTAGGCTGGCCACTACCAAACAGCGCTGAAAACTTCGCTTTGCTCCATCGCGCCAGCTCAATTTCATTCAGTTGCCGGCTAAACTGTGAGTGTTTGCTCCATGGTCAACTATTGCGCTTAGCGCCATTATACGTGTTTGCTGGTGTTATACTTGCGCCATTATACTTGTTTGCATGTTACCACCAAACATGCAGAATTTAAATGATTGGGTTTTAGCCCCTAAAATAAAAAATAGGAAATTGAATGGTTCATTACTTTTTGACATTTCTGCAACTTAGTCATGCTCAGTCCAAATCGGTAAAATAGTGATTTAGATTAGAGCAACTCTTATATGGATAGCAGTATTTCAGAAAATCATTTTCAGTGGTAACCTCTCACGCCATACTCTGCATACGAATGCGCAAGAATGCGATAGGGAAAGACCTTGTAAGGACTACTTTTATCCATGAGGATATTTTATCCATATTACTGATACAATGGTATTTCTAAATTTAATTGCTTTCAATTGTCTTCTGTTTTGGCATCTCTCTGGTTTTAAAATTCTAGCAATTTTATGATAATTTTAAATAGCAAAAAAACTTTGTTGCAGAATCTATACACCTGGATGACGTGCGGCTTGTTGACAACAGTGGCCAGACATCCGCTGATATGTTCGTAGGAGTGGTCCAAGTGAGTTAGATATTGGCCCTGTATTTGAATAAAAAAATATATAAATAAACCTTATTAAAATAAATAAAATTGGTAAAGAAAAATTTTTAAACCTTCTTCTTAGTCCAGTTAGTTGGAGCTTGGCTAAACCTAGGAGTAGGGCGTAATTATACTCCCATTTCAAGGGTCTGGTGGGCTTGCACACAACATAGTTAGTCAATTAAAATTTGGGGGGACAGCTTCCAAGGAGGGCAGCTTATTGGGGGCTACACCCCGTGGAGGGGGCAAACGCGTTGGGGGAGATGTTAGGGGTTGTTGTTGGGGGAATCAACCCCTGAAAGTTTTCAACATAACGCCATTTTGCTGTGAACAGAGATTTATAGGGATTTAAAATATGCCATATTGGCTATACATGCCTTTATAGTTCCTTCAACTCCGTTGTTTACGTCAAATTTCCCTTAGATGAAGGCTTTTAAGGCAAAACTATCCCACAGCAACTCCTGGAATGCCGTCTGTAATCAGGGAAATGCAGCATCTGATGCGGAAGCAGAGGAAATCTGCCGCCACCTCGGTCTCAAGTAAGTCTCGGACAAAAAGAGGTTCTGAGAAATACAAGAAGCCAGTTGCAAGGGCAACATTTTCGTTGCTTGCTATAACTTTGGGAATCGCCAATAAAAATTATGCCAGGTCCATCTTGTGTTGAGGTTGTCTTTGCAAAAACGTAGATTAATGGCGTAGCTTTGCGCAAAATTGTGTCGCAGTGCTAAAACCCCTTGAACTTGCGGAATTGATCATTTACATTTTCGCGAAATGTTAAATGAAATTTTCTGCTCCGATTTGTAAGTGTTTTGTTTCACCAGCGAACATTGTGCTTGCTTTTCTTTGGTCAAATTTGCTCAAAAGCAGGCAAGGAAAGGTGCTGGAAAACGGGCTGCTGATATTCAATGGCCACGTGGCAAGAAAGCCAGTGAAAGTTGCTCCGAGCAATCCAGCAGTGGCATCCAAACAATCTCGCTGCATGCCCTCCTACACTGTCAGCATGTTCTCGGTTTCGCTGTGCAGGTAAGCAAATGTTGAGAAGAGGTGAAACGCTCAAAATAAGTGCCATGTTAGGCATCAAATGTATAACAGGTTTTTGCCGCCTTTCAGCTTCTTTTCCAAAATGGCTTAGGTACAAATACAAAACACGGCTCACTCCAATTATCCCCCCTCATGAGGTGCCTGTCCCCCTCAAGTTTTTACTCCAAAGTGTCCACTATTTTGTGTTAAATTTTAAAGTCAAACAAATTAAAACTCAGGGATTTATGACACGTTTTGTATCACCAGTCAATGTAGGCGAAATGTATGCTGGCGATGTTTGCAGGGCAATTCTTTTTGCGACAAAATAATGGTTTTTCCCTGACTTTAACATTTTGTCAAATTGAAATCATCAGAATTTTCACTAAATGTCTGGCTGGTTCCATTACCAGTAATTTATGCAGATTAATTTTTTAAAATCTGGAGCATCTGAAGATAATTTTTTGTAGAAAACTGCTTTGTAGATATAAGACATTGAATTAATTCGCGGAAACTTTGTCCCCCCATGGTAAATATGACCATAAGGCTTATTCTTGTTTCATGAGACACTTCAACGAAGTAAATGCTTGGAACTATGATGCAAATCATTCCTTTCAGATGAAATTCTTTCTTTAACTCCTTGAACAAAATTTCACACGATAAAATCCAAGCTTTGCTGGGAAATTGTTTTACCCTATTCCATTTTATGCACAATGCACATTTGGCTTTTTTTGTCTTTGTTGCTTCTGCAAGAAACAGGTTTTGCCGTGCTTTTCTAGCATTTCTTGATGGCATTTAAACGATCAGGTGGAATTCACATAAACTCCGCCAGGCTTGTGAATGCCAATGGACGAACATCCAGCACCACTTTTGTAGGCTTTGTTCAGGTCCCACCCATTTGCTCACTTTCTCAGGACAACTGAGAATGGCATAGGTCAAGCAGCAGTGTTTCTAGGTGAAGTTGAGCATCAGTGAGAAATGGCACCTCGTCTGCAATAGCAATGCTTCCGCCGCTGAGGCTGACTCAGTCTGTCGTGGCATTGGCTACATGTACGGACTGCGTGCTCATTGCAAAAAAACAGGTGGACCTAATTAGAAAGGTTATGGCCTCTTTTAGGAAGGGCAGCTCGATGGTCCTGCCCAACGGAGCGGCAGAGCCTGGGGACCTGGCGGAGCAGCCCGTGACGGTGCAGAAACTCAGGTATGGGCGGATACAAGATTTTGGTTTGAGTGACTGGGACTGGGTCCAAATTGTTTTCAGTAGCGCGGGAAGCAATTTTGAGCCCATCAAAATGCCTAGTAAAAAAAGGAAAAATGTGCAAATTTTGAGTAAAATTTACGATTTTGCATATTGCACAAAAATTTTGACATCAGGCCCTAGGAAATCAAAAATTTGCAAAGATATTGGTTAACCAGGGGTCCAGTAGCTTCTGCACACGAAGCATGCGAAATACGTTCGGGGCAGGGATACTTCCTCCTCCTCCCCCTATATCCGCCACTGATTTGGACACTGTACTTGATATCGTCGAACGGGAGATGTTTTTTGAAGGGGGTGCTTTTTCTTTTACTGAAGTTTTCAAGACGGATATCCCATTTGAAACTATCAATATCCATACACCAACTATCCCCCAATTTAAGACCCCTTTAATGTGAAAATTGGCAAGGCACAAGATGAACTCTGAATTGCCAGCTGTGAAAATGCTCGCGGGAACCTAAGCCAGTGCACCCTAAGCCTTGGCGGAGGCGACTGCAAAAGCAGTGAAATGCTGGCGGTGGCATGTGGCCAACTAGTGGACGCCTTGATCAACTCATTGGGCAAGACCAAGGCCAAAGGTTTCTTCACATTCACCCCCAGGAGTTGCAGTTTCAGAAAAGGAAATAGGATTAGACAATTTTATGTCCGCAGTTTAACAAGTTCAGAAAAATGTCTAAAGAGAAGGGATAAAAACCTTTTAGTTTAATGCTAAAAAAAGTTTTGGATCCATTAAGCATTTTTAGAGCAGTGCTAGACGCATTTTGGGCTGGATGATGGGATCAAAGCGATTGTTAATTTGTAAAATCTTTCCTAGTTAATTCTACACTTGAAGCTCCCAAAGCCGGCTACACTCGCTGCCTGAATGCCAAGCCACATCTAATTCTAAACGACAGTTCCTGCCTTTACACCTCCTCTAGCCGAAGAGGGTTCCATTTTCTGCTGCACCTTCCTTATTGTTCATCAGTGTTTTTCTAGAGCACAAGCTTGATCAATTTAGTTAGTTTTAGTGCCCCAAGCATAAGGCAGTGTTGCCGTTTTTTTATGCCATAATGTGTACA
>JASANA010012474.1:0-29081 GCA_030248095.1 Ptycholaimellus sp. GST1_10 | reverse complement strand
GCAGGCCAAATGTGGGACTCTTTTCTCCAAAATTTGCAGTTGCCTGGAGTAAAAAGTCAAGGAAATACATCTTCTACTAGTGGAATCTGCTGCTTGGACAGTTGCATTTTGTTTTTGGCGCGCAGTTCAGTGTCTCTTTCCATGCGCGCCCAAAACAAAATGCAGATGACGCAGCAGATTCCACTAGTAGAAGATGTATTTCCTTGACTTTTTACTCCAGGCAACTGCAAATTTTGGAGAAAAGAGTCCCACATTTGGCCTGCCGATGGTATCAGATATTTCTTCCACTTTTAATATAGCATAAAATGTATAAATACAAATTTTATATTGCTGGTTATATATTTAGTCAAAACTTTATTCGATATATAAAAAAAGAAAAAAAACGTGTAAAAAATTTAATGAAAATAAAATATTCGAAAATTAATAATACAATGCAAACTTGCTGTCAAACAAAAAAATTTTGCGAAATTTTCTTAACTTATGCTTAGTGCACTCGATTTTTGGGAGAAAAGAGCTTTACTTTTGGCCTGGCGATAGTACCAGTTGTTTTCTCAACTTTAAAAACGCAAAAATAAAAATGAATGCCTGAGATGTATTCGAACCTACCAGTTTCATCCATCTACCGAATCGCTTACACCACTACACCACTGGTGCATGTAAATCCTTAGTTTAACTGAAGATAAATAAATACATGAGGCCAAGGGACTCGGGGAGGGGGGTGTGGGGAAGAAATGAATACCTACTATCGTCCATTGAATAGATGCGGAGAAGAAGGAGAAGAAGGAGAAGAAGATGGAGTTCGGACAAATGGTTTTGAGTGATTTTCTCCAGCATTGATACTTTTTGGCGATTTTTCGCGAGTTCTGGTTAATTTGACGCTGTTCTTTCCAATGCAAAAATAATCAGAAAGATTGAAGCTTCCTGTGAGGAGCTAGAGCCTTATCAAAATTGAGATCTAGCAATAACCCCCAAAACATACACCTGGGTCGAAAAGAGGGGCTGGGCGCTGACAGTTCGCCTTGCTCCCTCGCGCCAGCCCAATAGCAGAAAAAGTTAATAGCAGAGAAAAGCAGGTTGCATCTAGTTTTGTTGATGTAAATAGGTACACACAGTTGAAGGCCAGGACCAGAGCTGTCCAGACTTTTGCTTGCTCACCTGCCTACTTCCGGATCACGCCAGCCGTTCATCAGGCCACCTCTACGGCTTGTCTCAACAGCAAACTCCCAATCTTCTTCTGACCCAGCCCAACACCTGTAGACTTCTGGCCATGGAAAAGAAGCAGGACACTGAAGGTGGGCTGCTTTTTTGGAGACGAAGAAGGGCCATGAGTTTAGAAATCGTATTGCATGTTTAGATGAGAGCCTGGTGGATTTCGAGCTGGAAAGGAAAGAGCCGTTGGACCTTTTCGGTGACTGGTTCGAGAGCGCCAAGACAGAGGCTGCCAGTTTCCAGGAGGCTCACTCCATGTACCTGGCAACCGCCAATAAGTTGCCAACTAATGCTAATGGAAATCCAATATTGAATCGAATCGAATACAGCGTCAATGTTTGAATTAATTCTAGAAATATTTAGAGGTATGGGAAAGTGAAACATCGGCAAATCCATCTATGACGAATTCAATGAAAATTATTGCAACGAATTGCCAGAGAAGGACGGCCGTCCTGTCGCCTGGTCCTCCTGAATCGCTACGGCCCACAAGGACTGGAGTTTTTCACCAAATCCAACAGCCGCAAGGGACTGGAGCTGGATGAGAATCCCTACGCTGCACTTACCTTCTACTACCCCAAGTCCCGGCGCTCCATTCGAGTATCCAATTCTGCCAGTTCCAAAAGCTGCACTGCCCAAAACTCTTGCAGATAGAAGGCAGTGTGGTGAGCCTAAGCGAAGCAAAGACGGCGGAGTACTGGAAAGGTCTACCGGCCAGCATTCAAGCCACAGTGGCAGCCAGTCAGCAGAGCAAGCCTATGCTAGATCCAAGCTTCCTTGAGGCCAAGGTTTAACGAGTTTGTGTGATTTGAAGGAACGGGATTTTTTGGGATTTGAAGTGAAGTTTTTGACCGCGGAGCGGCCCGAAGGGCCGCTCCGCGGTCTATAGAGGTTACTCAACTTTTGTCTTCGTATGGAAATGTTGAAAAATGGGCTATGCTGAGAAATGGCGAACTCTCAACGGATTGGGACAAACTTTTTTTCCTGAAAAGGTAATACAATTTTAAGAAGATCTGGAGGGGTGAAATCTGTCCCGGAGCATTTGAAACATTACTTTTTTGGGTAAAAAGGTTGAAAAATGGGGTATGTTGAGAAATGGCGAATTCTCAACGGATTTGGACAAACTTTTTTTTCCTGAAATGTTACGTTTTGTGGGGTTTCAAACTCATGTTTTGTGGCGTGTTTAGCTCCGCGGTCGCCTATTGCGCTTTGCGCCATATATTTGTTGTTAGATAGTTGACGTCAAAACTGCATTCACTGAGCAAGGCCTGCCCATTCCCAAGCCGTCGTCCTGGTTAGTGGTCTTGTTGAGATAGATAATAGATTAATAGCTATTCTCTAGGAAGTCAGTCGATTTAAATGCAGTTGACAATTGCGTTTTTTTTACCCTAAACAGTTCCAAAATACACTATTAATAAGGCGGAATACTAATAGCAATCGACCGTCAAATTAAATTTGAGAGCTCTATTCAGTGAATGTCAGTGCCAAAGAAACTACACTGAGTCTCCTTCCAGGGTTGGCTATGCTGTGAAGCCATCTCAGTGGGAGTTCTATCAGGCTCTGACCGACTGGAGATCAGATCGAGTCCGATTTCGCCGACTCAAAGACGGGGAGTCTGTCAGCGACACAGTGAAACAGGGAATCAACGGTTGGGTCTACGAACGACTTGGTCCATGATGCACCTCACGGACACATCCTCTTTTTGATCAGTGTAAATATATTTTGGGGAATTCCTCACAATTCATCATTTTTTGCCAGGTTAATTTAGGAAAACATGTAATTCTGACAATCGTGTGATGCATGCTAGCCGACTACGCGAAAACGCTGCTTGGAAAATCTTAACCAGCTAATCTGAAATGATGTAAAAAGTTATGCTTGGCCGATTCTAACTGCTCTGTTAAAGCTTCTTTACATCAGATGAGTTCAAAGACGTCATGAAAATACGGGGAAGTCTGAACTGTGCAATTGAACAGCGCATTTGATTGAGCACACACCGGTGTAGATGTACATCTTGCCTTGGCCGTTCCGGCCCCATTCAAACGCCGCTTCATTAGTGCCTCACCTATCATATTCATTCACGATCTTAAGCACCAAGAAATTTTGTTTCTGTCTCAATCAGTTGGACGCATAGTGTTTACCTCGTGCTTTTTTGCTACAGTCAAACTAAGGCCCACCATTCGTGATCGAGAGGGTAAGTCGAAATTTCATTCACGTCTGACAATTGAGATTGAAAAGGAGCACAGCATGGCCTTGCCCCTGGAGCAGATGGAAGCTTTGCGCAGGCAAAACATTGCCGAGCGCGACCGTCTCTTGGATTCTCTGGGCCTGCAGGACTTCGCGGTATAGCCTCTAAAATTATATTTAGAAAGTATAATCTTTTTATCATATTTAGGAAGTATTGAAAGAAAGTATAAAGAAAGTTTTTAACAATTTACTAAGGTTTTTTTTAGCAAGAATTGACGTTTAAACTTTGTTCGCTTCTTAAACACAGAAAACTTTATAGGTTAAATTGGCTGACACCTGGAGCCCCCCCCCAAAGGTTTCACCCCCCCCCCCCCCCAAAGGGTTTCACCCTTCCCCCCGATGACTTTCACCCCTCCCCCAAGAGTTTCACACCCCCCCCCTAAGGTTTCACCCCCCCCCCCCCCCCCCCAAAGGGTATAATCTGGTACCATCGGCAAGCCAACAATAAGTCTCTTTTCTCCCAAAGTTGAAAATACCCCGAGTGAAAAGTCAAAGAAATAAAATTATTACTACTGGAATCTGCTGCTTGGACAGTTGCATTTTGTTTTTGGCGCGGAGTTCAGTGTCTCTTTCCATGCGCGCCTAAAAACAAAATGCAGATGACGCAGCAGATTCCAGTAGTAATAATTTTATTTCTTTGACTTTTCACTCGGGGTATTTTCAACTTTGGGAGAAAAGAGACTTATTGTTGGCTTGCCGATGGTACCAGATATTTCTTCCACTTTTAATATAGTAAAAAATATAGATACAAATTTTATATTGTTGGTTATATGTTTAGCTAAAATTTTATTGTAAAAAAATATACAAATAATTTTAAAAAATATTAAAAATTAAAAATATTACATTACAAAAATTTAAGATTTGAAAATTAAAAATAAAATGCAAATTTATTGGCAAACTAACATATTTTTGTTAAATTTTCATGACTTATACTCAGGGCGATCTTAGTTTTTGGCCTGCCGAAGGTACCAATTGTTTTCTCAGCTTTAAAAAACTAAAATAAAATGGAACGAAAAAAGGAGTAGGATTCGAACCTACCAGTGAACCCAGCTTTCCAATCGCTTTCACCACTACACCACTGGTGCATATGGCTCCATAGTCTAACTAAAGAATTATGAATAAAGAAAGATGCATGAGGCCCAGAGACCCGGGCAGAGGGGGGAGGTAGAAATGAATACCTACTATCGTCCATTGAATAGATGCGGAGGAGGAGAAGAAGGAGGAGGAGAAGGAGTTCGGACAAATGGTTGTGAGGAATTTTCTCTTGTATTCTGCCATTTTTGGGCGATTTCTCGCGAGTTTTGGTTAATTTGCAGATGCTCTTTCTATTGCAACAAAAATCAGAGCAAACGGAGCTTCCTGTGAGGAGCAAGAGCCTTATCAATTTTAAGATCTAGCAATAACCCCAAAAACATACACCTGGGTCGAAAAGAGGGGCTGGGCGCTGACACTTCGCTAACGCTCGCTCGCGCCAGCCCAATATTGAAAAAAAATTTATTAGCTCAAAATGCATCTCTGTACATATCTCGAAATTTAAACTCAAGGATTTTTTTTCTAAACAACTAAATACCTACTTTTTTAGTTTGTCTATACCGAGTTAGTCTATACCGAGTTCGTAATGCTACTAGTTAGTCTATACCGCTATATAGGGCGTAGCCACCTGACTTTTCCAAAGGCTTGTCCTCAACATAGTTAGTCCTTAAACATAGTAAGTCCTTACCCAGTTCATTAATGTTTCAAAGTGCTCAACTCGGTAAGGACTAACTATGTTTAAGGACTAACTATGTCCCTCGCGAGCCTTTAAAAAAGTCATGTGGCTACGCCCTATATTGCGGTATAGACTAACTAGTAGCATGACGAACTCGGTATAGACTAACTATGTTTCAAAAAAAGTAGGTATTTAATCATCTACATGAAAATTCCGTGAGTTTTAATTTCGAGATATGTACAGAAGAGTATTTTAAGCTATTAAAAAATTTTTTCAATATAGTACCCTTTGGGGGGGGGTGAAACTCATGGGGCTCTCCTTATGCTGTAGGTTTTCAGAAATATGCCTATCTTAAAGAGCAGAAAAAACTGATTTCCGCCCTCCCGTCTACCTCCCCCCCTCCTCGGAAATCCTCGCAGGGGGGTGAAATTCATGGGGGGTGAAACTTTGGGGGGGGGGGGTGAAACCTTTGGGGGGGGGAGGGCTCCAGGTGTCAGCCGTTAAATCTATTATTGAGCCTAAAAGAGTCAAAAATTCCTCCCCTTATCCTGACCCCAAAAGCAGAGTGTAATAAAAGAGCAGGCCAAAATGAAAGCGGTGAAGAAGATTCTAAAAACGAAGACGCCTAGAAAAACAGCTCTGCCACCTCCGCGCACCGCCTCCCGACGTCTGGCCGGTGAGCGACCGGAAGTGGAGAAGGAAGTGAGTTCAGTTTAGTCTCTAGCAATTTTAAGCTTTACTGAGAAGGACAAATGTTTCAGAAAGGGAGTTGCAGAAAAGGCGGTCAAAAAGTTCAAAATTCGATTTTCGATCAAGATTGATGGAATATTAAAGGGGGTGTCAAAAATTTTTTGGCAACCAATATTTTAACCTCTTAAAAAGGCTCTCTTGAACTAAATTGAAAAATAATTCTAATAAAACTAAATTGAAAAATACTGTATATTTCAGTCGTTTGAATTCCCTTGCTTATGGCGCGCTTATCTTGGCAAGGAGAGCCGAGAGCGAGTCTGCGGGAACTGTGGTCTGGTGGTAGACCTGGGGGAAAGTAGACTGGACGGCCGATTTACTACTGGCTACAGCGCTGCCAAGCACGCACGCGACTGCCTTCAGGTTGGCATCTGAAAGCGGCAAATACTTCTGCCATATGAATGAATAAAAATATATTTAAATTTAAGCGATTAGGTTTTTAATTTTGATACCTATGTCAAGGCAGATCCTCTCCCTTTATGTTCTAGGCATTGTGAAACTTCTGTACTGAGCATCCAAGGGATACTGTGAAAGCCTGGGCCCGGGCGACGGGGCTGTGATATAATCAGTGCTACGGATAGTTTGGAGCCTGTGAGCGCGTCCTGCAAGAGGCGGGCGCGTGTGGTGGGGAGGAGCAGGGACTTCACCTGCAAGGTCCTCACCTTCGACTACGACCTGGAACAGCCGGGCAACAAGGGCACCGGCGGCTGCTTCTTCATCTTCACCCTCTCTTCAACTCTGCGCTCTACGGGCCTCTGGCTGTTGTTAAGCCCGTCCCAATTCAGTGGGCCTTCTTTTTCGGAAAGGAGGAAGTGCGTGGGGAGAGTTGAGGAGGCGCGAGGGGAGGAGGAGAGGCGGCGGAAGCACTCTTACGTCATCGTCTAGACAGGCGCACACAGTGGGCACACAGCCCGGCAGCTGAGCCCGCCCCCCATTCGGTCCCCCTGAATACCTACCTGAGTGGGTGGGGGCTGCGTGGATTGGCAGGAGTGGGGAAGTGCGAGAGAGTGCGGGAAGAGGAGAGGCCCTCAAGCACGGAGGGAATGGCGACGCTGTACAAGTCCAAGGCGGAGGACGTGGTGGACCGCTGCTGCGCCGACTGCGACGGCAACGCCACCGGCTACCACGACAAGAGAAGAGTCCGCTGCGTCAGATGCCAGTGCAAGTTCTGCTCGGCGGGGCTGGACCGGATGTGGACGCCGGCGGGGTCGGCGAGGAAGCGCATCTGGGACAGCGTGGAGGCCGCCATCTTCGACGACAATCCGAGGGGCGCTGTGGACTTCGACTACTTCTGCCCCATCTGCCAGCTCACCTTCATGCCCGGGTGCCCTCCGGCGTCGCTGGAGGAGATCGCATACCATGCGGGCATCGCCCTGGGCGGAGGGCGGCGGTACCGGCCGCCGCTGTACAAGTACTGCGGACCCGGCAGGGAGGACGGGAGGAGCGTGGCGGGAGCCGGAGGGACGTCGGAGAGCTCCGAGGACGAGAAAGGCTCCTGCAAGACCAGGAGCACAAGTCAGAAACAAAGTTCCCCTTCCAGGGGCCGGAGAGGCCGGCGGGAGAGCAAGAAGAGCGAGCGGGACGACAGCGGCGACAGCGAGGATGGGGAGAGGAGCGGCCGGACGGGGAGCGGCCGGGCGGCGAGCCAGCAGAGCAGCTACCTCGCCGACCTCATGGACCTCCTCCAGGTCGTCGGACCTCCGCTGGCGGAAGGCAGCAGGGGGAACAGCTGCAACCCGAGCTGGAGCACAAGCAGGAGCCCCGAGAGAGGGCGGCAGCGACGAGACCCGGGGCATCGGCAACGGCACTGGGCGGACGACGAGCGTCGACGGCGTGAGGACAGCCGGCTTTGGCGGGAGGCGGACGAGCGTCTCCGGCAGGAGTGGGAGCATCGGCGCCAGCAGGAGTCCATCGAACGTCGGCGGGGCCAGGAGCGGGAGCGCCAAGAACGGGAGCTGGGAGGCCGACAGAGCCGGGGAGCGGAGCTACGCCACGGACGAGGAGACGGGGACCCGGCCGATGCCCGGGAGGCCCTGGAGCAGGACCGGCAATGGCGAGTGGCGGAGCTGCGACGGCGGCACGAAGAAGAGCTGAGCAGCCTCAGCGGGTGCTCCAGCCTACGGCGGGGAAGCCAGGCAAGCCAGGACCCGTGGAGGGCGGTGAGCCGTCTGTCGAGGAGGCAGGGCAGCCCGCAAGAGAGCAGCGATGCGGAAAGGAGACACCTTCCCAGGCCCCTCCTGCCAGACACGCCGGCGGGGGGACGGTTCCGAGGCCCGTGGGCGAGGGCGATGTACGGGGCCGAATCTGATCGGGACAGCGGAGGTTCCGGCGGTCATCGGGGTGGAGTTCCGGGCGGCATGCGTGCCAACCGGGACGGCGGAGGCCCGGACGGCCGCCGGGATGGAGTCCCGAGAGGAGGCCAGGAAGGAGAAGGAAGACGGCGCCCCGGGGGAGAAGACGGTGCCGGGGGCAGGCGAAGACGGAGCCCCGGGGACGAGGGCGGCGCCGGGCAAAGAGACGGCGCCGGGGGCGGACGAGCCAACGACAGGGGCCGCGGTGGGGCGCGCCGAGGAGGCGCCGGCGCTGGCGGCGGCGGCGGGGGCGGCGGCGGCGGTAGCAGTGACGATGACGATGGAGACGACGACCGGCGCCGGGGACGAAGAGGCGACGGCGACTGGGAGCGCTTCAGCGACGCATGGCGGCAAGCGGGGCGAGGTCGCGACAGAAGCCCGTCCTACCACCGACATCCCAGCCGTGGAGGAGAGCCGGAAGGCGGAGCGACGGCGGAGCTGATCAGAGCGGTGGCGGGGATGCTGGGGCGAATCGACGTGGGCGGCGGGAGAAGGAGCAGGTCGGGCTCCGGAGCCAGAGCGAGCAAGGCCCTGCCCAAGATCCAGCACACCATCGAGAAGTTCTCCGGCGAGGACATCTCCGAGTACCCAAGACACCGCAACTGGATCACCAACCTCCTCGAGAAGAGCAAGCTGCAGGAAAGGGACAAGTTCTACCACCTCTACAACAGCCTGGAGGGCGCGGCGAAGGACAAGATCAAGCAGCTCGACCCCAACGTCCGAGGCAACTTCGCCCTGGCGGTGAAGACGCTGG
This sequence comes from Ptycholaimellus sp. GST1_10, assembly GCA_030248095.1. Classification (NCBI taxonomy): domain Eukaryota; kingdom Metazoa; phylum Nematoda; class Chromadorea; order Chromadorida; family Chromadoridae; genus Ptycholaimellus; species Ptycholaimellus sp. GST1_10. The sequence goes on along the minus strand of JASANA010012474.1, from coordinate 20,071 downwards.
ACCAGAACTACAAGAGGGAGGACCTGATCCAGGCCGAGCTGTTCAAGAAGCTGGGCGGGCTGGAGTCGGCGTTCGACGGCGACCTGGCGAGCCTGGAGGGGCTGACGGACGCGGTGGCGGACATCGTGGACCAGCTGGGCAACGCGGGAGTCCCGGACCAGGCCATCGACGCCTATGCCTTCAACGTCTTCGCCAAGGTCCCGATGGAGCTAGGAAGGCTCATCCAGCGCCAGAGGATCAGGAGCCACCTGAAGCCGGTGCCGGGGATCAAAGAGCTGGTGAAGGAGCTCCGGGCGGAGATCAACCTGCTGCGGCACCAGGCGGGCACGGAAGGGACAGCGAAAGCGGCAGCGTTCCTGGCGGGGGCGAGGAAGCCCGAGGCGGGGAGCGGGAGCCAGAAGAGGAAGGAGGCGGGAGCCGACCGGAGCGAGAGGAGACCTTCGACGGGGTGCTTCTTCTGCGCCGACAAGGACCACAGGGCGGCGGACTGCAAGAAGTTCGTGGACCCGGACAAGCGCAAGGAGCAGATCCGCCTGCTCAAGCGATGCTTCCGGTGCCTCGGAGAGGGGCACATGAGCCGCTTCTGCCGCTGGGAAAAGCCCTGCTTCAAGTGCAACGAGCGGCACCACACCCTCCTCCATGGCTCATCAATGCAGTCGGGCCCGAGATGGTCGGGCGGCGGCGACGGCGGGGGCCGCGGAGGCGGCGGGGGCCAAGGAGGAAGCGGCGGCCGCGGCGGCGCCGGGGGAGGCCAAAGCGCCCGCGGAGGCGGCGGGGGCTACGGCGGAGGCGACAGCCGAGGAGGCAGCGGGGGCCCCGGAGCCGGCGGAGCCTCCAACCAACAAGGAGGCGGCGGAGGCCGGCAACGGGGCGGAGCTGCGGGCAAGGAGAAGCGGACGGAAGGCAAAGAGGCCTCGAAGGCCGGGGGAGCCAGCTGCACGGCGGCGGCCGGGGACGAGACCACGGTGATGGCGACGTTCGAACCGGCAGTCGCCAAGCCGGGGAAAGAGCCGGAGGACACGGTCAAGGCCCTACTGGACAGCTGCAGTTCGCTGACCTGGATGCGGATGGACACGGCGGAGCGGCTGGGGCTACGGCTGGGCCCGCCGGAGACGGTGGAGGTCGCCTACGCGGGGAGCTCGGAGAGAAGGGCAGTGAGAGCGAAGGCGGCAGTGGTGGACCTCGTCGACCGCCTGGGTGGACGCCTGCCGTGCAAGGTCTACGTGGCGGACGCGGTCTGCCCCGACTTCACGATCGGCGGCTTCCGACTCAGCAAGAGCATCGAGAAGGCCGTGGGCAAGGCGGAGTGGGGCTTCGCAAACTGGCCGAGCGAGGAGGCGGAGAGCTACACGGTGGAGATGCTGGTCGGCCTCAACCTCTACCACTCCATCCTGGGCAAGAAGACGGCCATCACCTCCAAGTTCGTCGCCTACTACACGGCGTTCGGGCTGCTGCTGGAGGGTGCGCTGGAAGCCGGAGAGAGAAGGGTGGTGGATCGGCTGGCGAGAGAGTCGACGACGGCGGCGGCGATGTTTAGCTTCGCGAAACCGGCGACCATCGCGGAGGTGCTGGAGAGGCAGAGCAACCTGGAGACCGTGGGCTTCGAGAAGGACGCCCACCTCAAGACCACCGTCAACGACGAGGAGACCGCTAACCTGCTGCGGCAGGTGGAGCGAGCGGAGGATGGAGCGTTCGTGGTCCCGCTGCCATTCAAGGAAGAGGCGGAGACGCTGGCGTCCAACTTTCACCAGGCCTTCGACCGGAGCAGGAAGACGGACGCCAAGCTCACCGACAAGGACAGAGACGCCTACTACGCGGAGTTCAAGGACCAAGCCAGTCAGGGCATCATCGTGCCGGTGACGGGGGCGCCAAGACCGGGGAACCTGGTGCATCACCTAGCCCACTTCTGCGCGCCGGGCGGGAAGAAGGTGCGGCCGGTGGTGGACGCGAGCAGCAAGGCAGGGAGACCGCCGAGAAGCCTCAATGACCTCATCAGCCCGGGGCCAAATCTGCTGTCCAGCCTGATCGAGGTGCAGATGCTGATGAGGGCCCACAAGTTCGCCTTCACGGCGGACATCAAGGCGGCGTTCTACGCGCTGAGGGTGAAGCCGGAGCACCAGGACGCCCTCCGGGTGGTGCTGCCCAAGGACTGGGACAAGCCGATGTCGGCCGAGAACTACCAGGTCTACCGGTACACGCGAGTCATCATGGGCTGCACGGCGTCGCCCTGGCTACTCCAAGCGTGCATCAGGAGGCTCGTGGAGGAGGTCGCGGACGGGGAGGAGCACTTCGGGCTCACGGAGGAGGAGCTGCGACTGATCCCCAGCAGGACCTACGCGGACAACGTGATCTGGGGGTTCGAGTCGGCGGCGGAGGGCATACGGATCGCCAAGGGGCTTGTGCGAATGTTTGCCAGTGCTCAGTTCATCCTACGGAAGTTCGGGAGCAACTGCGGAGAGCTGATGGAGAGCCTGGCGGAGAGCGAGAAGCTGGAGGGCAGCACGGTGGGGACGCTCGGCATCGACTGGGACACCAAGGCCGACACCCTCCACCTGCCCAAGGTGGACTACAGCAACATCCCGGACAGCCCCACAGCCAGCCAGCTCTGCAGCGGCGTGGCGAGGCTCTTCGACCCGTTCGGGGTGGCGACGCCGGTGACGTTGGCGGGGCGCCTGCTGACGCAGGCGATGCACGGCCGCTGCTCCGGGTGGAAGGAACAGGTCCCGGAGGACCTGGCCAAGGCCTGGGTGAAGCTGAGGGCCGAGTTGGAGGGCCTGCATGAGGTGCAAGTACCGCGACGGGCGCTGGCCACGGAACCCAACCACCTGGCCATCTTCAGCGATGCATCGGAGGCGGCGTACGGATTCGCCATCTACGCGGTGGCCAAGGAGGGCAGAGCGAAGCTGCTGCTGGCGAAGGTGAGGCTCACGCCGGTGGACAAGAACGGGGAGCCGGGAAAGAAAGGAGTGAGGCTGTCGACGCCGCGGCTGGAGCTGTGGGCGGCGGTGGCGGCTTCGAGAGCAGCGGACCTCATCGTCAGGGCCTACAAGGGCATCGCCGAGTTCAAGACGAGGACGCACTTCGTGGACTCCGCGGCGGTCCTGGGCTGGCTAAGGGCAGGGGCGGCGCCACTGGCCTACGAGAACAGAAGAATCGAGGAGATCAAGGCCATCGGCGTCACCGACGACTTCCGTTTCGTCTCCACGGTGGAGAACCCGGCGGACTGGGCGACGAGGCCACGGTCAAGGAAGGAGCTGCTGGAGCCCAACGGTTTCGGGGAGGGGCCAGAGTTCCTGCGAGGGCCGTACGAGAGCTGGCCGGTGCTGAGGGCGCCACCGGGGACGGAGCCCGGCAAGGACAAGCGACCCGGGGAGGAGCAGGGCGCCGGGCGAGTACATCGAGGAGACGGTGAGGACGAGCTGAACGAGGAAGCGGTGGAGCGGGGCGCCAGGCTGGAAGCGGCGGGCGCCGGAGGAGACGTGAAGCTGGCGGCGGCGGCGGCGAGGACGAAGCCGAAGAAGCCGGAGACAAGAGAGATGAGACGGGCGAGGATGTCGAGGCAGGCGAGGGCGAGGACCCCGGGCTGGTTCTCGCTGATGGACCCCAAGCGCTTCAGCAGTCTACGGGCGCTGTTGGGGACGGGAGTCTACGTGAGGAGGCTGCCTGGAGGCGATTTCTACGAGCCGGCCCCGACCTGGAAGGAGCGAGAGATGATCCTGTGGGAGATGACGATGCACCTCCAGAACGAGTTCTACGGCGACATCATCACCTACTTGGAGCGCAAGTGGGCGGGGGAGGACGTGAGCCGGGCGGACCCGAAGGTGCGGAACCGAGTCAAGCAGCTGAACCTGAGTCTGAGCGGGGGCCTGCTGCGAGTGGGGTCCAGATTCGGCGAGAGGGAGCCGACGGACGACGGCCAGCTGCCCACCCTGCTGCCCGCCAAGCACCCGTTCACGGACCTCGTCATCCTGCACTACCACACGATCAACGCGCACGCGGCGGCGACGGCGACGCTGGGGCTACTGAGACGGCGCTACTGGGTGCCGGGCGGGATTCAGACGGTCGCACGGGCGCTACGGAGGTCCTGCCAGGCCTGTCACCTGTCCAAGGCGAATTTCCCGATCGCGCCGCCGTGGGGAGAGCTGCCGGCGGAGAGAGTGGAGTTCTCGGGGACGCCGTTCGAGAGCATCATGATCGACCAGATGGGGCCCTACCTGACCCGGGAGCGGCCGGGGGCGCCGGAGCGGAAGCGCTGGGGACTCGTCATCACCTGCACCGCCATGCGGGGCATCCACTGCGAGGTCCTGGAGGACTACAGTTTGGAGGCGGCGTGCCTGGCGTTGGAGCGGTTCTGGGCCCGGCGGGGGCTCACGAAGATGACGGTGTGGCTGGACCGGGCGCCGGCGTTCGTCGCGGTGGCGAAGGAGTTGGAGCCGGTGCTGAGCTTCGCGGACGGGGGCAAGCTGGATCTGGAGGGCTTCGCCGCCAAGCACAAGGTGCACTTCAAGCACGGACCAGTCAAGGCGCCCTGGCACCAAGGAGCGATAGAGCGACTGGTGGGGGTGGTGAAGGCGTCGGTCAAGCCGGCCATGTGGAACAGATGGATGACGGACTCCGAGTTCGCGACGCTGCTCACAAGAGTCGAGGCGGCGGTGAACAATCGACCTCTCTGCCCGCTGACGGCGGACCCCAAGGAGCTGCGCCCTCTGCGCCCGGCTGACATCCTGACGCCGGGGGCCCAGATGGAGCCCTGCCTGGACCCCAAGGACATGCCGGCCAGCCTGCGGGCGGCCATGGAGAAACGCCAGTCCGGCATCGCGGTCTTCAAGCGGCGCTTCGCGACGGAGTACATGGGGTACCTGCGACAGTGCCATCTCCAGGAGGCGGCGAAGCAGCGGGTGGCGCCGGCGCAGCGGTTCAAGGTCAACCAAGTCTGCCTCATGAAAGAGCCTCCGCCGACGCCACGGACGAGCTGGAAGCTGGTGAGGATCACGGAGCTCCACGCGGACAGCCGGGGAGTCGTGCGCTACGCGGGCATCGTCGACGGCGACGGCTACAAGGCCAAGCGATCCATCGCGCATCTGCTGCCCACCGAGCTGCCGGGGGCGTGCGAGAGCGTGGAAGCGGACGGCGGCGGCGCGGAGGCGGACGGCGGCGGGGCGGAGGCGGACACCGGCAAGGCGGCGGGCCTTGCCTAGGCTACCTCAAGCGTCTCGTGGTGGTGTGCAGGTGCGCCTCACCCACCACTCTTTTGCGGTTCTGCCTTTTCGCCCTGTGATAGAGGCGGCGGGGCGGATGGTTTCTGAGGAGTTCGAGAAGAAGATGGAAGTGGCCGCGCCTACGGAAGTGGCGGCGCCTGTGGAGGCGACGACCGCGATGGAGCTGATGGAGGCGGATCCATCACCGCGTCAGCTCTGAGAAGACGGTCGCTTTGGAGATGGCGCCGACGGATCTGATTCCATCACCCGTCGAGGACGCGAATTCTGTTCTGTTCTGCTGCGATTCAACGAATTTTTCTGGCCGGCGAGGGTGATGGTTCAGGATTGTTCGCTGGCACAGGTGATGGATTTGGTGCTATCGTGATCATTGTTGTTGTCATGCTAGTCGGTGCTGCATTATCTGGTCATTTAGCCTGAGATTTGGTTGTTGTACAGTTGTTGTAGGCTTCAGTTTAGTCAGCAGCTAGAGATTTTGGTGCTTTAAGCAGGGTAGGGAGATCTAGGCTGTACATTATCTGAGGTGATGGCAGCGGTTGAGATGGCCGAGGTAGTGGAGATGGTGGTTTTTGGTGCTGTGACCTCCGACTTTGTCGTGGGGAGTGTACTGAGCATCCAAGGGATACTGTGAAAGCCTGGGCCCGGGCGACGGGGTGTTGTTCGGGGTGCCGGTGATGTCCTTTTTTCTTCTTTTTTTTTTTTCTCTGTGGTGGTGGGCGGGTGCTGTGCGGGGGCGGGCCCCCACCCCACCGGCGGGGGGGCGGGGGTTGGGGTTTGTTGCTGCTGAGCTCCGCGTGTGGGGGGTGGGGTGTGCGTGGTGTGGGTTGGTGTCTTGTGTTGCGCGGTGGGACAAGAGCTCTGCTCTCTGTGTCGGACCGGCGCCTCATTTACCCTCCCCCCCCCGTCTGTGTTTGTTGTGTTTTGTTGTTGTTTGTTCTTGTGGTTTTTTTTTATTGTTTTTTTTTTGTGTTGCGTTAGCGTCGTGATATTCTTTCTTTTTTTTTTTTTTTTATATATTTTTTTGTGGGTGGGGGTGGGGGGGGGGGGCGGGGGGGGGGGTGGGAGGGGGGGTGGAGTGTTGTCTTCCTGTTGTGTTTTTGTGTGGGTGTGTGGGGGGGTGTGGTGTGGGATATGTGTGGTGTGGTGTGTAGTGTGTTTTATTGTGTTGTGTTTTTTTTTTTATTAATTAATTACTGTTTTGTAATTATTTAAAATAATATGAAAAAAAAAAAAAGAAGAAAAAGAAAAAGAGAAGTGTATAGGATGAGAGAGGAGGCGAAAACCCCCCCCCCCCCTCCCCGACATTTTCCAAAATTCAGAAAACTCCCCGGGGCCCTTTTAATCATAACCCTTTTTCTGAAGTTCTTGCGCCGGCTACGCCCTACTCCTGGTACTATTGTCAGTCCTTGGTACTCCACGACTTATGGTGGTAGCCGTAGTAGCTCCCTATCGGTCGCTACAGCCAAGATAAGCCTCCAAAAAAATTTTGGAAAAGGAAATTTTGGGCGGTCCCAAAAAGTAGTCCGGGAGTGTTCTGGCCCCGCTGCAAAGACATAGGAGCATTTTACATATGTTATCTTTTATTTATATATGGTTAATGTTTTGGTAACATTTTGGTTTTCCATCGAAACTAAGGAGCAGCATAGAAGGACGGATCACAATTATGCCAAGTATGCCCAAGGAATTGAAACGAAAACTGTGCCGCCTGCATGGAGGTGAAAGGAAAGGAAGTCACAAGCCTATCATCTTCAATCTCGAAGCTACTCAGCATTTGTAGGAAGTTTTCAATCTAAATTGCAACAAAAGGGCAATAAAATTTAAGAAGTTCGCACATTTGGTTCGCAAGGCAGCGAGAAAGGGCGTCCTTCTTTCAAGGCAGCTCCAAGCAAAGGGCCAGATCTTCCGAGAGGTTAGAGTAGAGGCGAGGTAGGTGGCTGAATCCAAGCTCGATGTAGGAGCGCAGGCCTGAACGAGTTTGGAGGTGAAGAGATGAGGCATATCGATGACCGAGTGATGTCTGCTTGGAACGGGCTGAGTAACTCTACTATTTGCAGTTCCCTCACATGCTTTAAAAATGCTTTTTCAAGACAATTCTGATACTGCTATGACAAACATTCTATTTCTGACGTAATGCATTGCTTCTGATGCCTACGTTTTACTGTTTCCAACACATGCTTCTTCCATTGCGCAATCTCCAGTGCTGGCCTTTACCCGTTTGTTGTCTGTTGCCAGAAAAAGAGTCCTAGCAAAAGAAATGGGGCGGGAAAGAGGCAGGGACGTCAATAGGCCATGAAAACAGTGGCATCTGGCTCCTGGAGTAGAAGGTGAGGGTGCAGGCGGTCATCGGCAGGAAAAAGTCGGCAGGAGGCCGGACGCCACTCTGCTGCTCCGCAGTATGGACTCTGCTGCGCCAGGCAGGAGCGCAGGCACGCCATCTCGCTCCCACTCCCCCCAGTCCTGCCCTATCTTCTATATCTATGCCTTCCACACAACCGCCAGACCCATCTATCCCATCCAAAAGGGAGTAGGTATAATGGTAATTAGGGGACAGGGATTCCATCAAAATCCGAGGGGGGTGTCATTTTTGACATTTGGCCTTCATCATGCTGTAGCTAAAAGCCCTGCTGCTAACCAAATGGTGGGCATTGAGGCGGGCACAGCTCGCTGGCTGAACTTTCGGCCATGCAGCTGGCCTGTAGGCCACCTTTGGCCTGCAAGACGGTTGATTTCAGGCGCTGAGTGGCATTAGGATGCCTGCAATGGGGGTAGAGCTAACCGAAGCTGTGGGGAAACTGGCACACGGGCCGCAACGCAACATCAGGTACATCAACAAGCCCATTTGGCGCCATGCAGCCGATATTTTCTACCCCTGCATTGTTGAGCTCGCCGTTCGCCCAGAGCTCAGCAGCCACTTCTTCTGCCAATCAATATGCCATCTTCAGCTTTCTCTCTCTGGCCAAAAAAATGGAGGCATGTCCCGCCCCCTATTAAAAGTGAAAAAACTAAATATGCTTGCAAGCTTATTTTGATGTCTCCTAACTTGGAAAATAAAATTCATTGAGATTCAAGGGGACGTCAAATGGGTCGTTTGTCCTTTAACCATTTGCTTAGCACAGGATGGCCTGGATAGATGGCGCAGAGAGAACCTTTCTCAATCCCGCCAGGCAAGCGCCAGAACCAGCCGCCGCCCGGCTCCGCAGCACCCGCCTCCTGCTCCAGGCTGACCCACTGGCATTCACTGGTAGGCTGCAATTGCAGGATGCCCTCTGATCGGCTAACTATTCGCTCGGCCGCCTGCATAGAGTTTTGATGGCATCCGTGAGGTAGCGGTTGTTGAGGACGGCCAGGTGGCCGCCCAGCTGTTGGCAGCGGCTGGCGGCCGGCGAATAGTTGATCTGCTCCGGCGAGAGCCCCCTCGTATAGCAGAGGCCGTTGATGAGCAGTCGTTCCTCCTCCCGCTCGCACGCTGCTCCGCCTACAACCCTGGCACGCCTTCTAGCCTTCCAAAATACCCTCTAACTGTGAACACGCCACGGTACCCTTTTGGCTAACACCTAGTTAGGGGGGAAGGGGGAAAAATACCCCCCCCCGAAAATGTTTAATGGGGAAATCATCCCCCATCGAAATCATCACGAAGGGGCAGAATTTTTTTCTTTTCGGAAAGAAAATAGAACAATTTGATTTTTCTATAAATTAAACAAGTATATGGCGCAAAGCGCAATAGGTGACCGCGGAGCGCATCCTTTATATGATACTTTGTAAATCAAAAATCAAGTCTGTGGTTTCTCAACCAATTTCAAAACTAAGCACAGATATAGAATCGATGCAAAAAAAGTTTGTCCAAATCCATTGAGAATTCGCCATTTCTCAACATACCCCATTTTTCAAAATTTCTACCCAAAAAAGTAATGTTTCATATGCCCCGGGACCAGTTCCACCCCTCCAGATCTTCCTAAAATGTTATTACCTTTCAGCAAAAAAAAAGTTTGTCCAAAACCGTTGAGAATTCGCCATTTCTCAACATACCCCATTTTTCAAACTTTCTACCCAAAAAAGTAATGTTTCAAATGCTCCGGGACCAGTTCCACCCCTCCAGATCTTCCTAAAATGTTATTACCTTTCAGCAAAAAAAGTTTGTCCAAATCCATTAAGAATTCGCCATTTCTCAACATACCCCATTTTTCAAACTTTCTACCCAAAAAAGTAATGTTTAAAATGCCCCGGGACCAGTTCCACCCCTCCAGATCTTCCTAAAATATTATTACCTTTCAGGAAAAAAAAAGTTTGTCAAAATCCGTTGAGAATTAAGCCTTTTACAGCATACCCCATTTTTCAACCTTTCTACCCAAAAATCAAGTCTGTGGTCAAAAATCAAGTCTGTGGTTTCTCAACCAATTTCAAAACTAAGCACAGATATAGAATCGATGCAAAAAAAGTTTGTAAAAATAAACTCATTGAAAAAATATAACAAACATAAAAGAATCGCAAATATATTAAGATATTAATGGAATTATTTAAGGTTTTTTATGGTTTTTTATTTAATTATTTAAATTCGAAGAAAAAAAAGAAAAAATTCGAAAATCAAAAATACAAGTCAAATTTATTGGCAAACTAATACTTTTGTGAAATTTTCATGATATATGCTTAGGGCAATCGATTTTTGGGAGAAAACAGCTCTAATTTTGACCTGCCGATGGTACCAGTTTTATATGGCGCAAAGCGCAATAGGTGACCGCGGAGCGCTTACATGTAGCAAAATCCAAAAATTAAGGAAATTTTCTGCTGTGAGGGTGAACATTGCATCTCAAAAGGAAAAGTCTGTGGTTTCTCAACCATTTTCAAAAGTAAGCACAGATTTGGAATCGTTATATACGACTTGTGAACAAAAAAACTCAAGTGTTATGTTCAATTATCAGCCGTTCAGCTGCTACTAATTATTGATGCTACTGTCATGCCTGAAAGTTTGTCACTCAAGAGGGCAAGTCTGTGGTTTCTCAACCATTTTTAAAAGTAAGCACAGATATGGAATCGTTATATACGACTTGTGAACAAAAAAACTCAAGTGTTCTGTTCAATTATTAGCCGTTCAGCTGCTACTAATTATTGATTCTACTGTCATGCATGAAAGGTTGTCACTCAAGAGGGCAAGTCTGTGGTTTCTCAACCATTTTCAAAAGTAAGCACAGATATGGAATCGTTATATACGACTTGTGAACAAAAAAACTCAAGTCTTCTGTGCAATTCTCAAGATTACAGGAGCTACAGTGCAAAAACCGTATATTGCAATTTTCAAACCTTTCTACCCAAAAAAGTAATGTTTCAAATGCTCGGAAACCGGGTCTACCCCTCCAGATCTTCCTAAAATTGCATTACCTTTCAGGGAAAAAAAGTTTGTCCAGATCCGTTGAGAATTCGCCCGTTCCCAGCATTTCCAGATACATATATATATATATATATATTTATATCATATATATATATATATATATATATATATATATATATATATATATATATATATATACGCATATATATATGAGGACAAAAGATTAGTAACCTCTATAGACCGCGAAGCGGCCCTTCGGGCCGCTTCGCGGTCAAAAAAGTTTGCGCGCTTTGCGCGCGTAGGGAAACAATTTGTTGTCAAAATTTTTTTCCAAAATACCCCCTGAACGTGAATTGAATATTCATCATTCATGGGGGGATTAGGCGTTAGCCACCCTTTTAAGAGGCGCTGTCTGTAAGATTGGAGAAATCCAAAATGGGTCGTGGAAACGTGTTTTGAGCTGAGAGCAGGGTATGATGGGCTAAGGTATGCCAAAACTGGAAATGAAATCCGTTTGGGTTAATTCGCCCCCTATACCTAGATATGGACCATCATTTGAAGGCAGTTCCAAAAAACGCTTAATTGGGCCATTTTCGACCTGCCTTCACAAATCAGCCTCTTTCTCTAGCTAAAGCCTATTTTATGAACAACTGAAGACATCATTTTGAAGCTGAGAAATTTTTGAATAAAGTCTAGTCAAAAAACCTAATTTTATCTCACATTTATTGGTCTAAAATAGGCTAAATACGAAAAAAACGCGATTTCGCGATATGTGCAAAATTACAATTTTGGTCATTTTCTCATGAAATTTGTTGAAAAACAACCCCCAAAACCCCCCCTAATATGAAAATTCAAGTAATTTTACCTTTTGAACAGGCGTTTTTAACTACACTTTCTGTTGGCCCAGACCAAGAGTTTTCGGTTGAAAATTACCACTTTGGGATCTGCTCCTATGTTATAACATAGGAGCCCAGCTGGAATGCAAAATTTTGGCACCAAAAAACTTACTACTCACTCAGTTCTGAACATAACTCTTTGATCATTTCAGGGATGATCAAGATATTCATGAGGCAATTGCCCATGCAGAAATAACCCTTCTTTCGTCTCAATTTTGATTCGACAATACCCAAGTTTAAAGTGAAGTCACGATTTTGCCCTAGGCTATAACATGTGCCAAATATGACCAAAAAATTTTTGTCTCAAAATTCTATTTTTATGCTCAAAATTCAATGAACTGACCCAAATACATCTGAATATAACATTGGTTTCTTCCTATTCAATGCAAAACCCAAAAAATATGCTTCCAGATTTTCGCAAATTTAGGACCCAAATTGCCAACAATTTTGATGGGCTGAAGAGTTCTGATACAATAAAAAGGGCTAGAAAAATTTTATATCCAAATGTATTTGGGTCAGTTCAATGAATTTTTAGCATAAAAATCGAATTTTGAGACAAAAAATTTTTGGTCATATTTGGCACATGTTATAGCATAGGGCAAAATCGTGACTTCACCTTAAACTTGGGTATTGTCCAATCAAAATTGAGATGAAAGAAGGGTTATTTCTGCATGGGCAATTGCCTCATGAATATCTTGATCATCCCTGAAAAGATCAAAGAATTATATTCAGAACTGAGTGAGTAGTAAGTTTTTTGGTGCCAAAATTTTGCATTCCAGCTGGGCTCCTATGTTATAACATAGGAGCAGATCCCAAAGTGGTAATTTTCAACTGAAAATTCTTGGTCTGGGCCAACAGAAAGTGTAGTTAAAAACAACTGTTCTAGAGGTAAAATTACTTGAATTTTCATATTAGGGGGGGTTTTGGGGGTTGTTTTTCAACAAATTTCATGAGAAAATGACCAAAATTTTAATTTTGCACATATCGCGAAATCGCGTTTTTTCGTATTTAGCCTTTTTTAGAACAATAAATGTGAGATAAAATTAGGTTTTTTGACTAGACTTTATTCAAAAATTTCTCAGCTTCAAGAAGTTGTCTTCAGTTGTTAATAAAATGGGCTTTAGCTAGAGAAAGAGGCTGATTTGTGAAGGCTGGTCGAAAATGGCCCAATTAAGTGTTTTTATATCTTGGTATAGGGGGCGAATTAACCCAAACGGATTTCATTTCCAGTTATGGCATACCTTAGCCCATCATACCCTGCACTCAGCTCAAAACACATTTCCAAATGTTTCTCGGTCTTTACAGACACCCTCTCTTAAGCCATCTAAGACCTATTAAAGTCTATTTTAGTCGTTTGAACGTCAAAAACATATTTTGCAGTGCTCCTAAATCCTAATTTTCCGCCCATAACCCCAGTGTGCAAGGTTTTCTGCCTGCCAGTGGCTCTCTTAGATAAGTTACCATCTTCCGCCTGCACGAGCCATTGGAGCAATGATAGGCATAGGAGTGCGCCGAAGCTGTTCATTGCCTGTGCTCGCTTAGTGGATATATATGACCATTGAATACGGTATGAAGAGGGAATTATGGTGAAAGAGAGAGGGAGAAGTGGGGATAGCCTGGTGGTCAAAACGTGGCCTGATCGACAGTTGATTCACAGTCCATAGCGGTTGCTTCTAGCAACGCACTGGGCGCGCAGCTAGCTGACAAGTGACAATAATTTATATAATTTGATATGCTCTGCAACACAGACCGCAATTGTGCTCGTGTTCAGTGTTTTGTATTCTGAAATTTTGTATTGGGAGATGAATTATGAAAGAAACAAAAAAAACCTTCTCAAGCAAGAACCTTCTCGAACAAATGGTGCCCATTTGAGGGTAGTTCAGTGGGGAAACAAGGTAAAGTCGAGTGCCATTGGGAAAACCAATTCATTCTAAATGGTGCTGCAATCTCAGTCTGTCACAAAATTTATACTATTCTAAATCTGTCACGAAATGCTGAACAAAGAAATCAGTGAGTGCGAATACACCAACAACTTCATTTGGGCCAGCATAGACATCACAACAGGCTGATCTCTACGGCGCATCAAAAGTCGCCTGGGCACGGACAAGAAGTTGTCGTCCTTCTATCGTTGGGCCCTCAAAGACGCAGCAGCCGCTTACGCTCCGTCCACTCAAGCAGCTTCTTCTACCTCTTGGCTGGCTGGAAAGGTGGAAAGGGGCAAATACCTATCCATCGCGCCCCTCAGTGACAAAAACTGTCCAACCAGACTGAGGCAGGGCTCCAGCAGTGTTCGGAGGAACCAGAGGAAGTAGGCGCCGGTGTTCAGGCCCAGTGTCAGCCGGTACTTGGCCATGAAAGCTGCCCCCTCAGTGACAAAAACTGTCCAACCAGACTGAGGCAGGGCTCCAGCAGTGTTCGGAGGAACCAGAGGAAGTAGGCGCCGGTGTTCAGGCCCAGTGTCAGCCGGTACTTGGCCATGAAAGCTGCCCCCTCAGTGACAAAAACTGTCCAACCAGACTGAGGCAGGGCTCCAGCAGTGTTCGGAGGAACCAGAGGAAGTAGGCGCCGGTGTTCAGGCCCAGTGTCAGCCGGTACTTGGCCATGAAAGCTGCCCCCTCAGTGACAAAAACTGTCCAACCAGACTGAGGCAGGGCTCCAGCAGTGTTCGGAGGAACCAGAGGAAGTAGGCGCCGGTGTTCAGGCCCAGTGTCAGCCGGTACTTGGCCATGAAAGCTGCCCCCTCAGTGACAAAAACTGTCCAACCAGACTGAGGCAGGGCTCCAGCAGTGTTCGGAGGAACCAGAGGAAGTAGGCGCCGGTGTTCAGGCCCAGTGTCAGCCGGTACTTGGCCATGAAAGCTGCCCCCTCAGTGACAAAAACTGTCCAACCAGACTGAGGCAGGGCTCCAGCAGTGTTCGGAGGAACCAGAGGAAGTAGGCGCCGGTGTTCAGGCCCAGTGTCAGCCGGTACTTGGCCATGAAAGCTGCCCCCTCAGTGACAAAAACTGTCCAACCAGACTGAGGCAGGGCTCCAGCAGTGTTCGGAGGAACCAGAGGAAGTAGGCGCCGGTGTTCAGGCCCAGTGTCAGCCGGTACTTGGCCATGAAAGCTGCCCCCTCAGTGACAAAAACTGTCCAACCAGACTGAGGCAGGGCTCCAGCAGTGTTCGGAGGAACCAGAGGAAGTAGGCGCCGGTGTTCAGGCCCAGTGTCAGCCGGTACTTGGCCATGAAAGCTGCCCCCTCAGTGACAAAAACTGTCCAACCAGACTGAGGCAGGGCTCCAGCAGTGTTCGGAGGAACCAGAGGAAGTAGGCGCCGGTGTTCAGGCCCAGTGTCAGCCGGTACTTGGCCATGAAAGCTGCCCCCTCAGTGACAAAAACTGTCCAACCAGACTGAGGCAGGGCTCCAGCAGTGTTCGGAGGAACCAGAGGAAGTAGGCGCCGGTGTTCAGGCCCAGTGTCAGCCGGTACTTGGCCATGAAAGCTGCCCCCTCAGTGACAAAAACTGTCCAACCAGACTGAGGCAGGGCTCCAGCAGTGTTCGGAGGAACCAGAGGAAGTAGGCGCCGGTGTTCAGGCCCAGTGTCAGCCGGTACTTGGCCATGAAAGCTGCCCCCTCAGTGACAAAAACTGTCCAACCAGACTGAGGCAGGGCTCCAGCAGTGTTCGGAGGAACCAGAGGAAGTAGGCGCCGGTGTTCAGGCCCAGTGTCAGCCGGTACTTGGCCATGAAAGCTGCCCCCTCAGTGACAAAAACTGTCCAACCAGACTGAGGCAGGGCTCCAGCAGTGTTCGGAGGAACCAGAGGAAGTAGGCGCCGGTGTTCAGGCCCAGTGTCAGCCGGTACTTGGCCATGAAAGCTGCCCCCTCAGTGACAAAAACTGTCCAACCAGACTGAGGCAGGGCTCCAGCAGTGTTCGGAGGAACCAGAGGAAGTAGGCGCCGGTGTTCAGGCCCAGTGTCAGCCGGTACTTGGCCATGAAAGCTGCCCCCTCAGTGACAAAAACTGTCCAACCAGACTGAGGCAGGGCTCCAGCAGTGTTCGGAGGAACCAGAGGAAGTAGGCGCCGGTGTTCAGGCCCAGTGTCAGCCGGTACTTGGCCATGAAAGCTGCCCCCTCAGTGACAAAAACTGTCCAACCAGACTGAGGCAGGGCTCCAGCAGTGTTCGGAGGAACCAGAGGAAGTAGGCGCCGGTGTTCAGGCCCAGTGTCAGCCGGTACTTGGCCATGAAAGCTGCCCCCTCAGTGACAAAAACTGTCCAACCAGACTGAGGCAGGGCTCCAGCAGTGTTCGGAGGAACCAGAGGAAGTAGGCGCCGGTGTTCAGGCCCAGTGTCAGCCGGTACTTGGCCATGAAAGCTGCCCCCTCAGTGACAAAAACTGTCCAACCAGACTGAGGCAGGGCTCCAGCAGTGTTCGGAGGAACCAGAGGAAGTAGGCGCCGGTGTTCAGGCCCAGTGTCAGCCGGTACTTGGCCATGAAAGCTGCCCCCTCAGTGACAAAAACTGTCCAACCAGACTGAGGCAGGGCTCCAGCAGTGTTCGGAGGAACCAGAGGAAGTAGGCGCCGGTGTTCAGGCCCAGTGTCAGCCGGTACTTGGCCATGAAAGCTGCCCCCTCAGTGACAAAAACTGTCCAACCAGACTGAGGCAGGGCTCCAGCAGTGTTCGGAGGAACCAGAGGAAGTAGGCGCCGGTGTTCAGGCCCAGTGTCAGCCGGTACTTGGCCATGAAAGCTGCCCCCTCAGTGACAAAAACTGTCCAACCAGACTGAGGCAGGGCTCCAGCAGTGTTCGGAGGAACCAGAGGAAGTAGGCGCCGGTGTTCAGGCCCAGTGTCAGCCGGTACTTGGCCATGAAAGCTGCCCCCTCAGTGACAAAAACTGTCCAACCAGACTGAGGCAGGGCTCCAGCAGTGTTCGGAGGAACCAGAGGAAGTAGGCGCCGGTGTTCAGGCCCAGTGTCAGCCGGTACTTGGCCATGAAAGCTGCCCCCTCAGTGACAAAAACTGTCCAACCAGACTGAGGCAGGGCTCCAGCAGTGTTCGGAGGAACCAGAGGAAGTAGGCGCCGGTGTTCAGGCCCAGTGTCAGCCGGTACTTGGCCATGAAAGCTGCCCCCTCAGTGACAAAAACTGTCCAACCAGACTGAGGCAGGGCTCCAGCAGTGTTCGGAGGAACCAGAGGAAGTAGGCGCCGGTGTTCAGGCCCAGTGTCAGCCGGTACTTGGCCATGAAAGCTGCCCCCTCAGTGACAAAAACTGTCCAACCAGACTGAGGCAGGGCTCCAGCAGTGTTCGGAGGAACCAGAGGAAGTAGGCGCCGGTGTTCAGGCCCAGTGTCAGCCGGTACTTGGCCATGAAAGCTGCCCCCTCAGTGACAAAAACTGTCCAACCAGACTGAGGCAGGGCTCCAGCAGTGTTCGGAGGAACCAGAGAAAGTAGGCGCCGGTGTTCAGGCCCAGTGTCAGCCGGTACTTGGCCATGAAAGCTGCCCCCTCAGTGACAAAAACTGTCCAACCAGACTGAGGCAGGGCTCCAGCAGTGTTCGGAGGAACCAGAGGAAGTAGGCGCCGGTGTTCAGGCCCAGTGTCAGCCGGTACTTGGCCATGAAAGCTGCCCCCTCAGTGACAAAAACTGTCCAACCAGACTGAGGCAGGGCTCCAGCAGTGTTCGGAGGAACCAGAGGAAGTAGGCGCCGGTGTTCAGGCCCAGTGTCAGCCGGTACTTGGCCATGAAAGCTGCCCCCTCAGTGACAAAAACTGTCCAACCAGACTGAGGCAGGGCTCCAGCAGTGTTCGGAGGAACCAGAGGAAGTAGGCGCCGGTGTTCAGGCCCAGTGTCAGCCGGTACTTGGCCATGAAAGCTGCCCCCTCAGTGACAAAAACTGTCCAACCAGACTGAGGCAGGGCTCCAGCAGTGTTCGGAGGAACCAGAGGAAGTAGGCGCCGGTGTTCAGGCCCAGTGTCAGCCGGTACTTGGCCATGAAAGCTGCCCCCTCAGTGACAAAAACTGTCCAACCAGACTGAGGCAGGGCTCCAGCAGTGTTCGGAGGAACCAGAGGAAGTAGGCGCCGGTGTTCAGGCCCAGTGTCAGCCGGTACTTGGCCATGAAAGCTGCCCCCTCAGTGACAAAAACTGTCCAACCAGACTGAGGCAGGGCTCCAGCAGTGTTCGGAGGAACCATAGGAAGTAGGCGCCGGTGTTCAGGCCCAGTGTCAGCCGGTACTTGGCCATGAAAGCTGCCCCCTCAGTGACAAAAACTGTCCAACCAGACTGAGGCAGGGCTCCAGCAGTGTTCGGAGGAACCAGAGGAAGTAGGCGCCGGTGTTCAGGCCCAGTGTCAGCCGGTACTTGGCCATGAAAGCTGCCCCCTCAGTGACAAAAACTGTCCAACCAGACTGAGGCAGGGCTCCAGCAGTGTTCGGAGGAACCAGAGGAAGTAGGCGCCGGTGTTCAGGCCCAGTGTCAGCCGGTACTTGGCCATGAAAGCTGCCCCCTCTGGGTGGGTTTTTGGTTCTAGTGCTTTTCTTCCAGGGCTGAGGCAGGGCTCCAGCAGTGTTCGGAGGAACCAGAGGAAGTAGGCGCGTCGTGTTCGGGTTTTTCTTTTTTTTTCTTTTTTTTTTTTCTTTCTTTTTTTTTTTTCTTCCTCTTTTTTTTTTTTTTTCCTTCTTTCTCTTTCCCAAGGAGGTCAGCCGGCTACTTCGGCCATGAAAGCTGCCCCCTCAGTGACAAAAACTGTCCAACCAGACTGAGGCAGCTCGCGCCTCCCGCCGCGGGCGGCGGGGGCTGGGCTTCGCCCCGCTTTCGCCTCTCCCGCTCTCTGGCCGGGGCGCTGTCTCGCGCCGCAGCAGCGTCCTCTTCTATGCCGAGGAAGGCAGAGAGGAGGGGAGATGGGAAACGCCCGGGCCCTCTTCTACCCGCTGAGGCGGCCCTCACTCTCCTGCTTGTTCTCAGGACCGGGGCACGCGGAGCCGGTGCAGGAGAGCTCGGGGGCAGCAGCGGCTGCAGGGCCATCAAGAACTCTTCGCTTCTCCAGAGACAAAGGGCCCCCCTCTAGTCGGGAGGAGGGGCGGGAAGAAGAGGCGAAAAGCCCACAAGTGATCAAAGGGGCCCCTCAGCTCTCGAGGTGGGCGAGAAGAAGATGCCAGAAAGGCCATCAAAAGAGGCTAAAGCCCCCGCGTCTCGCCTTCAGCCTGCTCCGCTCCGCGGCGGCGCCGGGGCCGCCCCCTCTCGGGACCAGCCGGCGGCGGAGGCTCAGGGAGCCTTTTCAGACAGCTACGGCATAGCCTCCAGCAGTGTTCGGAGGAACCAGAGGAAGTAGGCGCCGGTGTTCAGGCCCAGTGTCAGCCGGTACTTGGCCGGGGGGGGGGTGGGGGTGGTTTTGGGGTTTTTTTTTTTTTTTTTTTTTTTTTTTTTTTTGTTTTTTTTCTTTTTTTTTTTTTTTTTTGGTTTTTTTTTTTTTTTTTGGTTTTTTTTTTTTTCTTTTTTTCTTTCTTTTTTTTCTTTTTTCTCTTTTTCTCCTTCTTTTTTTTTTTTTTTTTTTTTAATGAAAGCTGCCCCCCTCAGTGACAAAAACTGTCCAACCAGACTGAGGCAGGGCTCCAGCAGTGTTCGGAGGAACCAGAGGAAGGGGTGGGTGTGCGGGTTGGCGGGGCTGCCCCCGGTGTGTGGCGGCCGGTGAGTAGGCGCCGGCGTTCAGGCCCAGTGTCAGCCGGTACTTGGCCATGAAAGCTGCCCCCTCAGTGACAAAAACTGTCCAACCAGACTGAGGCAGGGCTCCAGCAGTGTTCGGAGGAACCAGAGGAAGTAGGCGCCGGTGTTCAGGCCCAGTGTCAGCCGGTACTTGGCCATGAAAGCTGCCCCCTCAGTGACAAAAACTGTCCAACCAGACTGAGGCAGGGCTCCAGCAGTGTTCGGAGGAACCAGAGGAAGTAGGCGCCGTGTTCAGGCCCAGTGTCAGCCGGGGGGGGTGGGTGTTTTGGGGTTTCCTTTGTGCTCGTGTTCGGAGTCCCTGTCCGTACTTGGCCATGAAAGCTGCCCCCTCAGTGACAAAAACTGTCCAACCAGACTGAGGCAGGGCTCCAGCAGGGGTGGCGCGGTGTTCGGCCCGTGTCGCCGGTCTTGGCCTGGCTGCTCCCTCGTGGTCTGTCCTGGCGGGCTCCGTGTTCGGAGGAACCAGAGGAAGTAGGCGCCGGTGTTCAGGCCCAGTGTCAGCCGGTACTTGGCCATGAAAGCTGCCCCCTCAGTGACAAAAACTGTCCAACCAGACTGAGGCAGGGCTCCAGCAGTGTTCGGAGGGGGGGTGGGGTGGGGGGCTGCGGGGGGCGGCGCGGGCGAACCAGAGGAAGTAGGCGCCGGTGTTCAGGCCCAGTGTCAGCCGGTACTTGGCCATGAAAGCTGCCCCCTCAGTGACAAAAACTGTCCAACCAGACTGAGGCAGGGCTCCAGCAGTGTTCGGAGGAACCAGAGGAAGTAGGCGCTGGTGTTTAGGCCCAGTGTCAGCTGGTACTTGGCCATGAAAGCTGCCCCCTCAGTGACAAAAACTGTCCAATCATAACTATGCATGTCTACTTCAGTGTTCTGATGTACCTGAGGAAGTAGGCGCCGGTGTTCAGGCCCAGTGTCAGCCGGTACTTGGCCAT
>JASANA010012473.1:0-26977 GCA_030248095.1 Ptycholaimellus sp. GST1_10 | reverse complement strand
GTAGCGGCAGACGGGGGCGGCCTCCCCGACCTCGCTGCAGCATAGCGGATTATCTGCGTGGCTCCGGCGTCAGGGGGCTCTCCGGCTCCGACGTGTTGTTCAGGCCAGAGTCTCGCCCATTTCGGCCAGACGCCAGGGCATGCAGAGGCCTTGCGAAGCTCGGCAGGTCCCTCGGATGCAGTCAGCAGCCTTGAAAAGGGCGGAAATGCCGCAGGGGAACTTCCCGTCGCACTTTAGCTTCAGGCTGTTCATGCTTCTCTTTTCATGCTCCAAGGCTTCCAGGTAAGCTAGGGGTTGGAGGAAAAGGAGTCCAGGATGGCGTCGAAAAGGATGACAGGCAGCTCAACGGCGGTGCTAGTGCTGATGTTCCCTTTCCCCGAGTTGACCTTCTCGCAGAAGGAGCTGTTGCAGGTTTGAGGAGGAGGAGCCGGGCATCTGCCAGGAGCCAGGCGATGATGGTGGGGACTCCACTCGCCAGGGCAAAGAGGCAGAGCAAGGCCAGCATCAGGTAGCTGGACACCGTCTTCCCAATTGCCTTTCCACTTCAATCCTGGATTCTGCGTGGCTGGTGGAGACCGGGGTCAGTCTTTCAGATGGTGTGTCTAGTAGGACAGCAGTATGTGGCCATGCACTAGTGCGTGGAGGGACAGCCGCTGTCCACAGTGTAGAGCTGAGCTCCGACTCTGTTCAGGGCGGGCAGGGGGAGGCCGCGAGTGCATTGGGCCTGTCCACAGGAGCTTTCACCGTCTTCGCGGCTCATGAAGTTGTTGAAGTTTCCATCCTGGCCATTGTAGCGGAAGACCAGGCAAGTCTGGCTGATGTTGTTATAGAACCAGCGCTCGCCCACCGTCCACACGCGGCCGCTGGTGCCAACCTCCCTCAACTGGGTGCCAGCCAGGGCTTTGGAGGGGCAGCAGTAGTCGGCGGTGTTGATGAGGGTGCCGGCGTTGAGGCAGCTGTAGACGTGGTCCAGGCTGCGGGTGACGTCGAAGTCGAGTTGGAAGGTTGCAGTCCCAGTGCCTAGGAAGACGAGGTTTCAGATGGCATCCATGGCCTGCCCGTCCTCAGATGGGCCCATCGCGGTTGAGCTGGGGCAGGCGGTTGTAGGGGTACTTGCAGACAGAGCCCTGGTAGGTAGAGCCTGGCCAGACGGCAGAGCTGTAGGAGGGCATGAAGGGGTCCTGGTCTCTCAGCTTCAGAGTCGCAAAGACCGCTGTCAGCAGTAGTGTTGGAGCCAGCGTAGGCGATCTAGGCGGGTGGTGGAGTAGCTGGAGACAGTGTGGATGATCTCTCTGTCGTCTCAGCTGTTGGCTCCATTGGCGATGAGGAATAGGGCCTGGGCAATCCATCGGTCTCATTCATGCAGAAGGCAGCACCAAAGCCCCAGCTCTCCGCCCAGGTCTCCTCCTTGTGCAGGGCGAAGAACGGCGGGAAGGCCCGGTCGCAGCGGCAGACGAAGGTGTTGGCCTGGAACAGGTAGAAGCCGCTCAAGTGCCGGATCTGGACGTGGTTGCCGGTGATGGCGGCCTGGTGGGTGACGAGGAGGCCGCGGAGGGTGCCGTCATTCCAGTTCCCGATCTGGCAGTCCCGGTGACTGAACTGAGAGGCCTGGAAGCCAGCGAAGGTCCGGGGTGGCAACTGGGTAAGGCGGGAGGAGATGAGGCCAAGGTAATGGCGTAGGGTGCCGATGTTTGCAAAGCCGGCAAAGGCAGTCATGTGGCCATTGTTCACCAGGGCTTCCTCCAGCACCACCTCTTTCACCGAAGCCTCCGCGAGGGCCAGGCTGTTCCCATACTACGTCCTTGTCACTGGGCAGCTGGAGGCCGGTTTTCGGTTCACTTCCCCTTCCGGCCATGCTCAGTCTCCAGGTCTTGTTCAGCATCTCATGAGTGGCGAATCTCATCCTTGGAGCCGATCCGCACGTTTGGGCAGGTAGATTTCTTTGAGCTAGGCGGCAGAGAAGAGGGCGGGATGCCAAGGAGCTGTAGCTGGTGGCACTAGAAGTTCTTGCAGTTGGAGAGGAAGCAGACCATGGAGTCCGCGGCCAGGAGGCAGGTCTCCCAGTGCAGCTTGTACACATCGCAGACCTCCAGCATCCAATGGCGGTTGGAAGGAGAGAAGTTGCTGTAGGCCTTCTCGCTTAGTTGGATGAGGTTGAGTTGAGGCATAGGAGGAGCACATCGTCCATGAGCGGTGTGACCAGGAGCCAGGCAATGAAGGGAACACTGGAGGCCAGGGCGATGAGGTAGAGCAAGGCCAGCATGTTCCCATGCAGCATCGCCATCAGATTAGGTAACGTGACTTGGCCGGTGTAGACTTGGTGTGGTGTAGAAGAGATTGAGGCCTTGGGGGTGTGCAGCAGAGATGACGGCCATGCTGCCACAGTTGTTCCCAGTGTCCCAGAGCACTAGCTCATTGCCTGAGTCCATGGACTCGATGAAGGGCATGGAGAGGCAGCTATCTCTGGTCTGGGCCCAGCAGTGTCCGATGAAAGTGGAGCATGAAGCAGGCCCTGGTCTCTTAGTGTCGGCTTTGGAGACGTGGCAGGCAATAGAGCTCAGCTCTTCCAGACTGCTTTTCAGCTCTCTCAGTTGAGTCCAACGCCCAGCTTTGCATCCTGACTGATGATGGATTGACAGGAGGCGTTAGGAGCTGGTGTAGGTGATTTAGGCTGTCTGTGGAGCAGCTGGAGAAGGCAGTGTCTAAGGCCTAGTTGGTGGCAGAGTTCAGGGGTGGACAGCTCTTGGCCTTGGTGCTCCTCCCAGCATACTCCAGCTCCGCAGTGTCCTCAGAGGCCAGCACTGTGAGTGACGGCCCGCTTGTATGTGGCCAACACTTCTTCTCTCTTGCTGGGATGGGCGGAGGAATGGAGAGGCATCGCTGGCAGAGCAGAGGCTGGAGGCCTGTTTCTCAGTGGGCTGTGAGTATAGCGGTGTTGGGTATGAGGTGTTGGGTACCCTATCCCTCCCGGCCGGGCCTGGGCTGCGTTCCATGGCAGTGGGAGGCACAGAGACAGTGTCCAAACCAAAGATTCCTGCTCATCTTCCTGCCTGGGAAGAGTGGCGGGGTCCCATGGTGAGGATAGCCAATAGTGTGGATGGCCAGCCAAGTGGCGCCGATGGCTGGGCCATGTAGGCCATTCGACAAGGGTGGGCTAGGCAGCACGGGTGGCTAGGCAATGGTGGCATGCCTGGCATCACAGATGACCATGCCATGCTGATGGTCTGGTGTGATGGCGGGCCAGACAGCAGGGAGTCCGGGGCCAATGGTGAGCTGGGTGGTGCAGAGGCCCATGTGGCGATGTCCGGCTAGGCAGCGATGGTGGCCCAAGCATCGTGGATGGCTGGCAGTGCTGATGGTCTGGCGGCGATGGCGGGCCAGGGAGCACAGATGGCCGGGCGGCCATTGTAGGCCAGGCCGCGCAGATGGCCAGGCAGCGATAGCGAGCCAGGTAACACCGATGGCCTGGCGGCGATGGTGGGCCAGGGCGCGTAGATGTCCAGGCAGCGAGGGCAGGCCAGGTAGCGCCGATGGCCTGGAATGATGGCGGGCCAGGGAGCGCAGATGGCCGGGTGGCAATGGCGGGCCAGGCAGCGCAGATGATCAGACAGCGATGGCGACCAGGCAGCGCAGATGGCCGGGCAGCAATGGCAGGCCAGGTAGTGCCGATGGCCAGGCAGCGATGGCAGCCAGGCAGCCCAGATGGCCAGGCAGTGATGGTGGGCCAGGTAGCGCCGATGGCCTGGCGGCGATGGTAGGCCAGGGAGTGCAGATGGCTGGTGAGTAGTTCAGTCAGTTTGGATCCACAAGGATATTTAGTATTTCAGTAAGTTAGTGTCGGAGCCAGCCGCAATTTGGTCTAGTGTTCAGTTTGGATCCGCACGTATAGACAGTAGTTCAGTCATTTCGTTTTGTAGCTAACCAATATATGGTCCCTAAGTGTTCAGGGGACAGATTGACTTTTGACGTAGTTGCTGCTGTTTGTTGTCTCCCGTTCGCAGTCGGAGTCCACAGAGGAAGGCTGCTGAAGCGAGAGTGCAGGGACAGCCTGAACTCCTGGTGGCCATAGGCCTGTGCCTGCCGAATCAGGCCGTGTAGACGGGGTGGCCGTTGGCCTGTGTCTGGTTCAGGTTGCAGTCGAAGGCGACCCAGTTGCCGCTGAGCTTGCTGAACTGGACCATGTAGAAACAGATGGCTGTAGGCCTGCGCCAGTCGCATTCCTTTCCTTTGTAGCTGAAGAGCAGAGAAGAAATGTGCTGGCCGTTGATAACATTGACGCATCATTCTTTAGCGACCAATCGATTGACGTAGAATGAGAAGAGGTCAATGGGCGTCTGAAGGCTGTAGGTGAAGATCCGGAAGCCAAAGCCGAAGCTGTGGGCGGAGGTCTGGAAGCCGTAGCCTTTGCAGATTTGCGCCATCAAAAAGGTTGGCAAATCTCAATCAGATGCAGTGTAGAACCGAAGTTCCGTAGATATCTTCTTTTATCTGTCTTTAGGATAATAGAAGCATAGATGAGAGGTTTGCGGCAGAGTTTCATTAAAGTAAACTTTAATGCTATAGTCGGCGATATCTTGAAAAGCAGAATCGATGCCACTCCTTTCAGGCCTCCTTGAAGGATGAAAGGAGGAAGAAGGTTTGTAGATGATTGCCGGTGTCCATCTATATGATGACCAAGCGGCGCTTGCTGGAGCATGTCTGGGCCTTGGGGCTCCGCAAGGGGTGCTTGGGGGTAGATGGAGAGGAAGGTTGAGGAGGGGTAGGGGACTGTCGGCATCCATCTGTGCGCTGTCCAAGAGGTGCTGGCTGGAGAGGCTCTGTGTCTCAGAGATGCCCAGCTAGGTGTGCTTGGCTGGGCAGAGCACACTCGAGGCCACTCTTGGCCGGTCGAGGTTGGATGGGCTGGGGTAGAGAGGAGGTGCTGTGAAGACTTGCAGATATGCCAGCGGTGCGAATGGCAGTGTTCTCGTGGCAGCGATAGAAGAGGCTAGTCTTCAGCTCCTGTCTGTTGTCTGAGAGGCGCTGGCAGGAGAAGATCTGCGCGTGCTGGAGGCCAATCTTGGCCTGTCTCAGTTGTAGGGGGTGGGGCTGGAGGGTACATGTAGGGTGCTATGAAGACTAGCAGATGCGCCGGTGATGCGACATGTGATGATCTCGAAGTGGCGATAGAAGAGGCTAGTCTTCAGCTCTCATCCTTAGGAGAAAGGAAGAGTGTTTGAGGTGCAGGGGTTGTTGGCATTCATCTGTACGCTGTCTGCGTGGCTACGGCTGAAGATGCTCTGCATCTCAGAGATGCCCAGCTGGGCACGCTTGGCGTAGAAGAACGTACTCCTGGCCTTTCTTGATCTGCCTCAGTGAAGGAGGAGGGTTGAGGGTAGATAGAGGGTGTCATGAGGACGTGCTGAATGTGCCGGTGGCTAGATAGACGAAGTTCTCGTAGCGGCCGTAGTTGAAGCATGTCTTCTGCATCCGTTCCTATGAGGGGTGGAGGAAGGGGGTAGTTTGAGGATGCTGTTTATGACGATGTCGGCGCGTTCGATGCGAGCGCTGTTCATCTGACTGTAGTCCTTCCAAAAGAGTTGTGTCTGTTAAGTTTGCTGTTTTCAGGCCCTGTCCAATAAGCATGAGCGGTTTTAGGTGACCCTTCGGGAGTATCATTTAAGTGAAAATTATTCAAAAGGATTGGCGAAGAATCAGACGCAGTTGACCATGTTTGCATGTTAAGGCTGATTTCCGAGTCATAGGAGTTATTCGACGTAACTGTGACGTAACGTAACTGTAACTGTAGAGGATTCAAAAGCTGTTGGACATGTTTGTATATTGATAGAGATCTCACTGCCACAGGTGCTGTCATTTTGAAGAATTGTATCGCTTCCTAAGATGGGTGTATCACTATCGAACACATGGACATTTCCAAACACAATATTCAGTTGTTTTAGTAAAGTGAAGCTAGATGCTATGGTGGACACGTCATGAACTTTGAGGTCAATACACTCAGCCAGCAGAGAGGACATTAGCGCTGCATTGTTTAAGTTATGTATTGTTGTTATCCATTCATTGTCGTTCAAAAATGAGTATAGTGTTAATGGGTTCATTGGAATTTTTCTTCTTCGACAAGTCTTTGATTAATGACAAGGTTTTGATTTCTGACAAGGTTTTGATTTCTGACAAGGTTTTGATTTCTGACAAGGTTTTGATTTCTGACAAGGTTTTGATTTCTGGCAAGGTTTTGATTTCTGACAAGGTTTTGATATGCGGTTTTTGCACTGTAGTACATGAAGTCTTGAGAATTGCACAGAAGACTTGATTAAGTCGATTCTAAATCTGTGCTTACTTTTGAAATTGGTTGAGAAACCACAGACTTAATTTTTGAGTTACAAACATTCATATATAGGATGCGCTCCGAGGTCACCCATTGTGCTTTGCACCATATACTTGTTATTCATAACTCTGCAGTTAAACAAAAGAGCAAAATGCATCAGTGGTGTAGTGGATTAAGCGATCAAATCCTTCTCAGACATTCATTTTAATTTTTGTGTATTTTAATTTGAGAAAGTGACTGATACCATCGGTAGACCAAAAGTGGATCGTTCTTCTCCTAAAAAGCCCTGAGCGTCACATCGCCCTGTGTATTTTCAAAAATTTGTTAGCTCGGCAATAAATATGCTTTGTATTTTTGACCGCGGAGCGCCCGAAGGGCCGCTCTGCGGTCTATAGAGGTTACTGAACTTTTGTCCTCAGGTATATATGTGTATGTATATCTGGAAATGCTGTCCACGGGCGAATTCTCAACAGATCTTGACAAACTTTTTTTTACTGAAAGGTAATGCTATTTTAGGAAGATCTGGAGGGGTGGAACCGGTTTCCGAGCACTTTAAACATTACTTTTGTGGGTAGGAAGGCTTGAAAATTGCAATATACAGTTTTTGCGCTGTAGCACCTGTAATCTTGAGAATTGCACAGAAGACCTGCGTTTTTTTGTTCACAAGTCATATATAGCGATTCCAAATCTGTGATTACTTTTGAAAATGGGTGAGAAACCATAGACTTGCCCTTTGGAGTGGCGAAATTTCATGCATGGCAATGGCATCAATAATCAGTAACAGCTGAACGGCTCAGAATTGAACAAAAGACTTGAGTTTTTTTGTTCACAAGTCATATATAGCGATTCGAAATATGTGCTTACTTTTGAAAATGGGTGAGAAACCATAGACTTGCCCTTTGGAGTGGCGAAATTTCATGCATGGCAATGGCATCAATAATCAGTAACAGCTGAACGGCTCAGAATTGCACAGAGGACTTGAGTTTTTTTGTTCACAAGTCATATATAGCAATTCCAAATATGTGCTTACTTTGGAAAATGGTTAAGAAACCACAGACTTACTCTCTTGAGTGACAAACTTTCATGCATGGCAATGGCATCAATAATCAGTAACAGCTGAACGGCTCAGAATTGCACAGAGGACTTGAGTTTTTTGTTCACAAGTCATATATAGCGATTCCAAATATGTGTTTACTTTCGAAAATGGTTGAGAAACCACAGACTTACCCTCTTGAGTGACAAACTTTCACGCATGGCAATGGCATCAATAATCAGTAACAGCTGAACGGCTCAGAATTGAACAGAAGACTTGAGTTTTTTTGTTCACAAGTCATATATAGCGATTCCAAATATGTGCTTACTTTTGAAAATGGGTGAGAAACCATAGACTTGCAATTTGGAGTGGCAAAATTTCACTGAATGGCGGGGGGGGGGGGGGGGGTGGGTGGTGGGGGGTGGGGGGTGGGGTGGGGGGGGGGGTGGTGTTGGGTGTGCGGCCTCTTATTTTTGACGAAATTTAAAAATTTATTTCTCCAGCCCACAATGAGCTAGAAAATTGAAATTTGGTAGGGAAGTAGGTCCAACCCTCATTGATTTGCAAAAAAATTTGCGGCTTAATTCAATGAGTAGAATCAGAGAAACGGTCGTTTTTGTAAGGTCACTCACAAATCGATGCACCTCCTCAGTGAAATTTTTTCACCTGATTATGAGGCTTGATTTTTTAGTCCCATGAAATCCGATTGAGCCCAAAATTTAACACAATTTAGTCCTAGGTGCCCTTAACTTACATATAAATTTTTATCTTTCTAGGTGCTCCCTCTGTTGAGAAACAGCCTTCGAAGTAAAACGATCTATTTGATTATATTTCATGATTTCATAGTGTTCTCCAGCTGGACCGGCCCTTAGGCCTTAACCCTAGGAAAGGGGGAAAGTGTGGTGTATTCCGAAAGCTGTTTCTCGACAGAGGGAGCACTTAGAGAGACAAAAATTTATATGTGAGTTAAGGGCACTTAGAACTAAATTGTGTTAAATTTTGGGCTCAATCGGATTTGGTGGGGCTAAGAAATCAAGCCTCAAATTCAGGTGAAAAAAAAAAGTTCACTGTGGAGGTGCATCGATTTTTGAGTGACCTTACAAAAACGACCGTTTCTCTGATTCTACTAAATGAAATAAGCCGCAAATTTTTTTGCAAATCAATGACGGTTGGACCTACTTCCATATTAAATTTCAACTTTCTAGCTTGTTGTGGGCTGGAGAAATAAAATTTTAAATTTCGTCAAAAATAGGAGGCCGCACCCGGTATACATTTTATTTTATATTAAAAGTAGAGGAAATATCTGGTGGTGTGAGTTCAATTTTGACTAGTTTTACAACAATGTTATAGGGGTACTGTGTGCACTATTAGGAATACCTTTGTACCAGTTTTCTTGATCAAACTGGCCTGAGCTAATGGCTGGGATATCAAAATCGGATGAAGACTTCGTATCCCGACTTCGTAGACCCCGGTACTATCAACAGGTCAAATGTGGGTCACTTTTATCCAGAATTTGAAATTGCCTCGAGTAAAAATCCAAGAAAATAGAATGTCTACTAGTGGAATCTGCTGCGTCATCTGCATTTTTCAATGGGCACGCATGGAAAGAGACACTAAACTGCGCGTCAAAACAACATGCAACTGTCCAAGCTAATCCGGAAATGCTGTACACAGGCGAATTCTCAACGGATCTTAACAAACTTTTTTTCCTGATAGTTAATAACAGGTATATGGCGCATAGCGCAATAGGTGACCGCGAAGCGCATCCCCCCTTCCACATATCTAAAATTCATTCCATTCCCTAAAATTTCATTACCTTACAGGAAAAATTTGTACAAATCCGTTGAGAATTTGCCATTTCTCAGCATACACCATTTTTCAACCTTTCTACCCAATTAGGTAATGTTTCAAATGCTCCGAGACCTGTTTCACCATTCCAGATCTTCCTAAAATTTCGTTACATTTCAGGAAAAAAAGTTTGTCCAAATCCGTTGAGAATTCGCCATTTCTCAGCATACCCCATTTTTCAACCTTTCTACCCAATTAAGTAATGTTTCAAATGCTCCGGGACCGGTTCCATCCCTCCAGATCTTTCTAAAATGGTATTACCATTCAGCAATAAAAAGTTTGTCCAATTCCGTTGAGAATTCGCCATTTCTCAACATACCCTTTTTTCAACCTTTCTACCCAAAAAAGTAATGTTTCAAATGCTCCAGGACTTGTTCCACCCCTCCAGATCTTCCTACAATTTTATTACCTTTCAGGAAAAAAAAGTGTTTGCCAATTCGTTGAGAATTCGCCATTTCTTAGCATACCCCATTTATCAATATTTCTACCCAAAAAAGTAATTTTTCAAATGCTCAAATTCCGGGTCTACCCTGCCAGGATCCAAGCGGCAAGCTTTAGCTTTCAGGAAAAAAGAAGTTTGCCACATTTCGTTGAGAATTCGCAGGGCCCCGACCATTCCAGATTAATATATATATATATATATATAAATACAGACAAAAAGGTGGTCACATGTATAGACAATTTTTTCCCTGAACGGTAATGTTTTGTGGTTTGTTTAGCTCCGCGGTTACCTATTGCGCTCTGCGCCATATACTTGTTCATTATCATGTAATATACGGCAAACCCCAAAATTTAACAAAGGCATTGCAAATTACTACTATGTGATGTTATTAGTATATATGTAGTAGGATAGAATTGAATATGAGATAGAAGACTATTGAGTCATTCTTCTATTTCTATTGGTAAATGGATTTGATGGGTAACATTTGATGGGTAAATGGGTAAAATGTATCGACCTCAGATTATGTAAGCGAAAGTCTGCTGGACAATAGTTTTGATCAGCCCCCGCTTCCTTTAGATTGCAACCCGCTTTTGCTTCCCTCAAACGGTTCGTTGATAAACACTGAGCTCTACAGATGTTCTGATCTGCTGAATTCGAACTTGAGCTTTAGTCGTTTCGGCTAAGCAATGGAATCAGCTTTATCCTTGACAACTGATGCGAGTTTAGAAGTTGGTTGCAGGCATGCAAATGTAAGAAGTGCCCCAAAACTCTTCCCCTGTACAACCAACTTGGCTGAGCTGTGCGTCAACGGCCACATATCAAGACAACCTGCTCTGCCTGGATCCCCTGGACAACTTCACAGCACTTGCCATTGGCTTGATCAAGTTTTTATTTATCGGTAAAACTGAACTTGATTATTTTTTTAAATGATGGAATTATCTTGGTGATCACACTAACTTTTGTTGACAAAACGAAGGGAAATCCAAATGTATCATCGCGCAATGTAGAAAACAAAATGGGTAGAGTGACAGAGCGGTCACTTCAACATGGAAACATACTGCATCCAGTATGCATGCAAGAATATGGATGCAGTTCACCATTGAAGTGGGGGGTTGTGGGGGGGGGGGGGGGGGGGTGTGGGGGGCAGGCGCTCTGGCCTGCCGGGCGGCTGGGGCCTGGAGAGCTGCCCTGCGGGAGCTGGGGCGGCGCGGGGCCTCCGTCGGGGGGGGGGGGGGGCCTTCCCGCATCTGGCCGGGGGGGGGTTCCCGGGGGTAGCTGATTTTTGACTGGGCCCTTCTGGTGCTGTTTGTTTTGTTCGTTTGCTTACGGAAGAAAAAAAGAAAAAAAAAAAAAGAAAGAACATACCTGCAGGTTATCATTGAAGTTTAGCAGAGCTCATTGAACTGGTTCTGAGCGAGCCAATCAATGTATGCATCCAGGCCAGCCCTATCTGCTCACCAAAGCGGCATCCACAAACATATAACACCCTCTCACATAGAACCATCAATATGATCCGATTAAGATGCATCCTTTTCAGGGTCAGAATATCATCTCACCATGCACGCAAACAATACATTAGGCTGCAACGCTCAATTCGGAAAGCCATGCGCCAGGACCTTATCAATGATGATGCTTTCCTCCTGACACCCCCTACTTCCCCATCACCCTTAGCCTGCAATATCATCCAACACTATAGGCTAATAGCAGGCTCAAGACTTCTTAACTGGCTATCAGGAAAACGCTAAACTGTTTGCATTCATTTTACCTCAGTTTTGCCCAGGACAATGGACGAGTCCCACTGCTTTCCGCTGTCCCAGCAGAACTAATGATCCACGACCTACCTTCCAGCATTCCTTCTCTTCTTTGACGAGCAGCAGCTCACCCGCTGGCATCATCGGCACCACACATCTACCACATTGTCAACGCATGCTGCTTCGATTTCATTTACGAGCCGGTGACATAAGTAAGGCGCTAGATGCACGTAAAAGCAAGAAATCGTCCGGGCTAACTCCCACTCACACTCCTGTATGACGTCCCACTCACACTCATGTATGACACTTGCCACCTCCTAGGCTACCTACCACTGCAGTCAAAAACTTCCCTATTCTGTCCTATATACAAAAACAAAGGCGATATTTGGAAGAATGAATAGCCTGATATTGTCGAAATATTTGAAAAATATAAATTAGTAATGCTTACAAGCTTAAAATAATAGTTTAAGTATTCACCTTGTAAGCTATCAATATGAAGTTATACATAAGTTAAGGAATGTTCAAAAATATTATTCAGATGTACTATTTTTTGAAACACAGCTTTGATTAAGTTGCTGACAGTTTTGCAATTTGGTTAATTGTTCAATGGGGCCCTCTGTGGCATCATTAATAATTAGTTCACAAAATGATGGCACATACAATGAAAATACAATATCTGGTTTGCAATCGCAATCAGTGGTGTCATTGCAAATCAAATTCGGTTTGATATTATCTGGATTTAAACGTGTTTGTGAAACAAATGTTGAATCTATTTCTGCTGTAGCTGTATTATTACGTTGCTGTTCAAATTCAGGATCATATGTTTGGACATCTACACATGAGTGATGTTTTAAATGCTGTTCAACATCAGCATCATCAATATTAGTGAAGCTAGACTTAGAATCCTCTGAGAGTTCATATACAGATTCAGATAAAAAGCGATTTCGCATAAATACATTATCATTTTGTAATGAGTCCACATAATCAGGAGGTGTATTAGGGTGAGACATTGGAAGAAATTCATTTATACAGTTTTGACAAAGCAAATTATTTTCTGTCTTTGAGGATGAAGACATGTTTTGATTTCTCTCTTTATGTTTTCTGACCGTAAAACTGATTCAAAGGGTGAATTTTGTGCACCAATAGAAAGCAGCATTTTCAATTACAGTAAATTAGTAAAATATGATTGGTATAAATGCCAGTTTTTACCATCTGTTTGGCTGTCCACTATGCCATTCCAATGCGCTCTCGTGAAAAAATCCGGCAGAGCTAGGTGTTGCATCTGTTCCATTTTCCATTCACAGTTTTTCTACTTTAGATTGACCAATTTTGCTCAGCAAAATTGAACAATTGAGATCATGTTTTCTTTAGTTCAGCAGTCAACCAGAGGAAGTTATGGCATCTTCATGCAAACTGTAGAGGTTTTGGAATCGGGAATTAAAGTTGGATTTGTTGTAGAGATCTGGTTGTCATTGAATCAGACTGTATGCATTGCAAAGCCTCCAGAGGCAAAGGGGAGATGTTCCTCTCATGCCATGGAAGGCATTTAAACATCATTTGAGCACAGATTTTAACGACAGCACTGCTTGTAACACGTGGCTTGGTTTCTAGTACGAAATGGCATTCATTTGCCAATATATGCCCAAAAGAGGTTCTCGCCGAATTTATAACACTTGCTGGGAGCTTTACTGCAAATAGAATAGAAAGTGCAACGAAACTTCACAAAATTTATCATGCGCCGCTGTCGCCGCTGTCGCTCCATAAGTGCTTCCTCATTTGCCTCTCAAAAAGCTCTGCAGAAAACTCCACCTCACCAGCACAACAGGAAAGTTGGCATGGCTGCCCAGTCTTCTTCCTTTTCATCCACACTGGCCTACGCGGACGTCACCACTTGGCCCTCTGCTCTATGGCCCTTCCGGGTGCAGGGCTTCTGGAGGCGGGTTCCGGCGGAGGTTGCGGGTGTGCGGCGAAGGCTCTTCCTAGAGGCCATCAACAGGCTTCTGGACGCGGACAACGTGATCTAGCCACAAATGATTCTGTGATTATCCTACTCTCAGAGGATCTGGAACGCCTCCGGAGCAAGCTTGCCACCCTTGGCCTCCGCCTTCACCCTGGAAAGACCCAGCTACTCATTTGGGGAGACAATTGGAAAAGATTTCATTTGGGGGGGGGGGGACAATTGGAAAAGATTTCATTTGGGGGGGACATTTGGTAAACAGTTCGTTTTGGGGGGGGGGGGGGCAATTGGAAAAAAAACTTTGGGGGGGGGGGGTAGTTGGAGAAGATTTCAGTTGGGCGAAAATCGGTTTTGAGGCGTTTAAGCAGACAAAATTGGGGGGGCTACTTGTTTGGGGGGGGGGCAAAAGTCTGGGGTGTCAACGCGTTGGGGGGAAGGGGGGTTGTGGGAGTGAGCCGCGATAATACCTTGTTTAGAATAACTCATGGCAGAATACACCTAGGAAGACTTTTCAAAAAATACCCCCTTAATTCAACAACAAAAAATCTTTTGAGCCTATTTGCAGCTTCCTATGACGCTCACACAACGACCTACTTCCTGACAAACTTTAAGAATCCAACAATAAGTGTTGATTGATAAGAGGACGATTCAGTATTCTCTTTTTTCTCTCTTTCTCTCTCTACTTCTCTATTCAAGCATATATTACGAAATCGGCTCAATCTCTTTACAATTTCAATATTTATCTAAACTCTTGTGAGCTCAAGGCTGTCGTACATTACATCAAATCCTACATACAGACCTCGTCAGGCATCCTGGGAGTGGTCTCAGAGGGAGCTCAGGGGCTCATTGCTCAGAGCAAACGCCAGATATCTATCTACAAGACAAGAATCATGCGACCCCTGATCAAAATATATTCACCCTCACAACAAAACTTTTCCTTAATTTTCGGCTTTTGCTACATGTGAAGGTGGAAGGGCTCCGCGGTCACCTATTGCGCTTTGCACCATATTCTTGTTGTATGGTTAATATAACACAAAACAGTATTTGAAAATTGTTTTTATTCTTAAAATGGGTCTGGTTATGGTGTTTGGCTAATCTTCTTGGAGGATTCTGATTGAATAGCGTGAATACCCTGGTCTTAAACTGAAAATATTCTGAATAAGTCTTCTATTTGGAAGTAGGTTCAATTCATGAAGTCTATATCTTCAATATAATGTTGTTTTGATCAACACCGCATTCTCAAAGTATTTATTCATTTCTAGAGAGAACAAAAAAAAACTTTAGCTTTTTGGAAACGTTTTTACAATCACAGCTGGTGAAATATGTTCGCCACTTCCACTCTTCCTCCACCTTTCTTCATCTCTTTGCGTGGTCCCAACACTGTAATAAGCAGCAGACGTAAAACTCATCTAGGCCTGAAATTTGTTTAGGCCTCGGCGAGTTTGGGCACTAACTCCCCAAACTCGTCGAAACGTAATATTTTTTTGCACACCAACGAGTTCTGACACTTTGTACCCAAACTCGTCGAGTAGACCATAGTTCCTATACGCTTAAGTAAATTTAGGTCAGAAACAACATCATCCCAGCACTCATCCCCCACTAAGCCTTTCGCGGGCATCCTCTAATCCATAGCCATCGATCAACTGGCCTCCCAACCATTTCTAGTCTGCGGTGCAACATCATCCCAGCACTCATCCCCCACTAAAATGCATAATTTACAGCATATACCAAATTACTAAAAACGTTTACGCCTAGGTTGTTATAAGATACACGTTAAAACTTGCTTCATAGCTTAAAATGGCAGCAGTACATGCGTTATAGTTGTGCTTACTTCGTTACATTTTATGTCAATGAAATAATAAAAGAAAGAACATAAGAGCATGCGGGGAAAGGAACTGAAATTATAAGTAATATAAACGAACAACTTATTTCATTGATTTGAATAGCAGCACGGCCAGGTCTCCAAGGTAAAAAAATGTGAAGCACCTCGATTCGTGGGTTACATATGATGAAAATTTCCGACCAACCACACAGTGCCATGGAGAATCGTATTTAGTATCAAAACCACGTTTAATATGTTGAGCAATTTCCATTTCAACGACATATTTTTCTATACCTTCTTTCGCTAGCCTGACTGCTTCTTTAGCCATACTTGAATCCATGTCACCAGATTTAATGCAAAGGTGTTTCTTAGTTGATTCACTAAAGTCATTAGTGGTAGCTGCCTTTTGAATTTCTGCCATTATTTTCAATAACGTTTTCTTCTTATTACTTGATTTCTGATACTTATTGCCTGAACTAATTTTTAATTATGCGCACATAAATCGAATATAAAGGTACTTTATTATTGCGTTTAAGCTTGCAAACCTATATTCTAGGTGTGTTTTAATCATAAATATGACTCTCAAGAGACGTACGTAGACATACATGAGAAATTGGTATAAAGCCAAATTAAACAAAATAAATCACTTATGAGCGGGGCCAGAACATTCCCGGGATTTTCAGGAAAGTACCTGTTTTTTCAATCAATCTAGTTGGTCGGGGGCGTGACCGAGACTAGCAACTGAAAGCAGCGGTTGGGACAATCCGAGGGACTGCCCATCACCATGGCCAAATCCAGGACCTCACAACAGAAGAACCCAGCACACAGCACCCAGCAAAAATAGCAATTTTGAGACAAAAAATTTTTCAGCCATTTTTTGCCTATGCTATAACATAGGGCCATGATGAGAGTTCTCATTTTGGACCTCAAATATCTCTCGTGGTACACAGTTTACAGAGTTCTGCTTTGGTGCATATAGGTAAAATTATCTGAAATTTAAGAAAATCTGGGTGCCGTTGTCGGAAAATCGAGTTTTGATGTTCAAATTGAAATTTTTTTTAAAATTTTGAACAATAGAAAATCGGTTTTTTTCAAATAGCTCAGCTGCATTTGACCTTAGAGAGTTGGTCAAAACAACAAAATATTCTTCTCGTCAAGACGGTTCGAATGTTGGTGGAATCATTAAAATTGGTTGAGAAGAAAATGAATTATAGGCGGTTAACATTTTGGTCATTTTTGAGACTTCAAAAATTCGCCAAAAATCGAATTTTGAGTTTTGCATCCTCACAGGCCACCAAAAGTCTTAGAATTGTGTCTAGTTTCAAAAAAAATATAAAAAAGGGGGGTCAACATTTTTCGGCAACCAACTTTCAAACCTCTCAATAAAGCTCTCTTAAGCCATCGATTGCCCTATATGAACCGAGAAATTGATAAGCTTTTCACATCGTCCACGAGGCTTCTCACGCCGCGGACCTTCCTTGGGAATGAAGTCATTTAGGTTTAGGCCACGATGTAGACCCAGACCCCACTTGATGACCTTGCCAACTTTGGTGAATCAAAATCCCTATTTGAGTCTCAGCTGATACTTAGGCAAGGGACAATTCTGAACATGAGACATACCCGCTTGGCCTTCTTCTCGTCGAAAGGACGCATTGGAACTTGAAGCTTACTCACGGCCTTTGCACGCCAGTTTTTCTTGAAGGCTGCCTCCATATACTCGCAGAAGTCCATAATGGATAGGTCAAAATGAGCACAGGGGGTCTATAGTTTATAAGGACAAGAAGAGGGATTAAGAGTAAAGGGAGACCCTTGAGGTCATCGTTCATGAATATTATTCACATGATGAGCCAGGTAAAGGGGGGGTTTTGCCTCCTCATGCAAATATGAACAAAAAACCCCTCCAAAATGCATAACTTTTTTACACATGTGCACAAAAACTTATAAATCTTCACCTAATTATTCACATTCATAATTTTGATTCCTAATACAAATTTGAGCAAAAACCATCTCTAAAACACATAACTTTTTTACACATGTGCAAAAAACTTATGAATCTTCACCTAATTAATCCCATTCATAAGACAGGTCTTTCACTTACACATGCGCAAAACACTTATGAATCCATGCATAAATGTTCACCATTCATAAGACACATATTTCACTTACAAAATACCCTGACTGCTTTGCTTTTGTTTTTATTTTTATTATTTTTAAAACACATTTTATCAAATTAATTTAACATTTAATATCAATGATAAAATCCATCACTTCATTAGTACCGTTAGCATTGTACAATGTATCACCAAGATAAAGTGAAACAAATTCCCAGTTTTGTTTTGTACACAACCAATTTCCGTTAAACAAAGAAATATATGTACAACCAGGTTTATTTTCTATCACCGGGACTCGAGCACATTTTGAATGCAAACAGTCCTTTAACCAAGCATGTATGTGAGCACTTTCCCAGGCCCCATATTGCTTCATAAATTCTCCGCTGCTCGAGTTATAAAAGCCAATTTTAGAATATAAATTCTTTTTTCGACATTTCAATATCATCGACTCTGGTTTAGCATTGCTAATCCATATTTGACGACAATAATTAAATTCCTTTTTCTTTGTCACATTTGCTATTTCTTTAGCAGAGCAACTTAAGTCTTGCTGATTGTAAATACCATACTGATGCAGCATCATTAATTCATAGGCCATCATGAAACTTATAGGCAAAATGAACAAACAACACATTGTAATTACCAGCCAACATAGGCCTGGTTCATCATTGTTTTTACACATTTTACTGGTTAATTCAGTACCAAGTTTTCCAATAATATTTAATAATGCTATCAGCTTTGGAGTATGATTCATGCTATGTTTAAATAGCTTTGGTTTCTGTGTACTCTGTGAAGAGCACAGCAACACAGTCTTCAGGAATTCCCTTTTCCCCAAATTCCATAATGATATCAAGTGTACCACCATCTGAGGTTTTATAGCCGCACTTCCCAAACTCAAGTGCGGTTACGGTATTCCCAGTTAGATATGTATCGTAGTCCAATCGTAGCAGAGAAATTTGATCACTTACTTGATCCAAGACTTCAATGATCGTGAGATAGTTTTCACGAGCTTGACTCTTAGCCGTGATCAATTCTTGAGTTGATTCATCTCGCACAAATTTTGAGTGAATTGGTTGAACGAGTAAGTTCCTTCCGTTTAGTCGAAACATTAGTCGAGAGAGATTCATGTTTTCAAAATAGGTGGAAATCCGACAAATATTTCCATACAGTGCCTTTTGACTTAGGAAAGTCAAATAGCATTGGTTTGGGAGAGGACCTTTGTTAAGACAGTCTAACCAAGTATAATAGCTTTGTCCTTTTGCCAGAGAGATTGTTTTGCATGTAAGATGATTGAACGTGATTCCTGACCCATGACTGATTTTGCTTTCAATTCATGGCGAAACCACATCAGGGAGTTTAAGGTAGTTCATGCGCACAACCATCTCTTTTATGAATGCCTTGTATTTGATATTTGTCGGATCATTCGAACATAGACTGAAGGAGTCAACTGCTCGTCGAAAGTTTAGGGTTAGTGAGGACTTTGGTGGAAGATATTGACGTGCGCTCATGAGAAAGTCGCATGGGATTCGTCCAATAAGGGTTACTCCATTTCCTTTAAGCTTATCTGATTCAGACTTAAAAAAGTCTGATGGTGTAAAACCCGTCAGATCAGATTTTAACATTCCGTCAAATGTCCAACATCCGTCCAGAGCATTCCATACATTGTTCCGAATATCTTTTGCAGTTCCGAGAGACCGTGACAGAGCACATGTGAGAGGATAGTTGGTCAAGATGCTCATAAAATTATCATTCACCAAGGTTTCCAATGTTCCCCAAAGGGAATGTATTCCCTGAGCATCAAGGAAAATACATTTGTCCACAAGGTCGTCGGGAACTGTGTTGTCAAGATTTCGGATACATACTTCAGTCCGGTACTGTAATACTTGAAGTCGAGTAAATCGAGTCGGGTGTCCAGGGAATTGAAATGATGCAACAGCACCATCATTAAGTCCTTCGTTTAATGTTTGCTCCACATAATAACTAAGCTCCGCTTCAGGGTCCTTCACTTCACCCTGAGCATAGCTCACAGGGTTTACTTCTCCGACTTCCATGGCAGCTTTTTCTTTTGCTCCGCTAGACTTGGTTTCTTAGCAGGAGTTTTCTTCTTGGTTGGTGATTTTTCCGAACTGGCCTTTCGCTTTCGCTTGGGTTTCCCTGCTCCCTTGGACTTACCGGTGGTCGGAGGCGAATATCCAAGGTCTGCAGGGATAATAGCTGGTCGAGTTGAGAACGCCATTTAGGATTATTTGATAGACTGATGGCTTATATAGTTTTTGAGCATAGGATTTGTGTTTTTACATAAAAATATACTGTAGACTGGGGTTGTGTATGTTAGACTGTAGTCACATAATGTCCGGGGTTTGAGGGCCGGTATCTACAGTAAGATAGCAGTTTTCAAATTCAGGATCTTCTTGCATCTTTCTAAATGCAAATAGGAGTCGATCTTTCATCCCTAGCTGAGAACCAAATGTTCTAAGCTGAGACTCTAGTCGTAATGATGGTAGAAAAAAGAACCATCGTACATTTTGACAAATAGTTCTTGATTCAGGGCTTTTGTTAAACAATGAATGAAGTATAATCCATAGACTAATATTTTTGTGGCGACCATTAGTTGCAATTCTAGCTAGCTCTTTGCTTTGAGAGGCTTGCTCTGAAAAGTCATCAACAATTAATATTGTTTGTGTTTCTCGTTTAGGAATATCTTCTAGAGTAATTGACGGGAATCCTTTATGTAGTTGTAAATCGATTCCTTCAGCAGCAAGTTTATTTTTAGTCTCTAAATATTTCTCCTGGAATTGATCGTAGAAAAATAGTATGCATTTAGGGGTTGGATTGAATAGTTTTATGTTTGATATTAGATTAAGCGTTAAGGTTGTTTTTCCAGACTGAGTAGCTCCAATAATCAATGCATGATTTGGCAGGATTAATCGAGTATCAAAATTAAGTTTTGTTTTTGGTTCCATTTTAGTTTACAATAGAAGATGTTGGGCGGAGTTCTATTTGAATAGTTATATATTTTTGTGTAGGTGTTTTAACACCTTCCACTGACTGAATTTTGATAAAACCAGTTGATGGTATAAAATTATTTGCCAACGGCATCCACGGTTGAACCCTTTTATGTAAAGCAGAGCCGGTGGAACCAAGAATAGATCGATGAATAGTGTTGAAAGGTTGCGGATGTACAAAATCCGCAAGGATCCAGCAAGGTTTGGTTGGTTTCGGGTAGGTCCACACTAGTCGTGCAGACATAGGCTGATTAAATGAGTAGGATTTTGGAAGGTTGTAAACAAAATATACGGTATTGTTTTGCGTCTGCCTACCGTATACCGGATCTTCAACCAAAGGACTCACCTCTTGCTGAATTTCCTTTGTAGAAAACGATTGAAACGTCAGTACGGTAGGTAGGTCCATGGTTGCATAAACAATTGTGGTAGGTCCATCGTCTATATATAGTCGAGAGAGAGCAGTTTTTAAACGTCATGGCCATTTTCAAGGACAA
Organism: Ptycholaimellus sp. GST1_10; assembly: GCA_030248095.1. NCBI lineage: Eukaryota > Metazoa > Nematoda > Chromadorea > Chromadorida > Chromadoridae > Ptycholaimellus > Ptycholaimellus sp. GST1_10. Next base: position 6,195 of record JASANA010012473.1, on the reverse strand, counting down.
TGGATGGCGTGGAAGTTGATAAAATTTGGGCCATCCCTCATTTAAGTGAAGATAAGATAAAATCTCTGTTTAGTTTTGAATCTTCAAACTTTGAAATAACTAAATCCTTGTTAAATTTATTGTATAATATTATACGCACAGGAGCAGTTCCTCATACACCAGTTCAGCGTCAGTACTTTGAATCAAATAAGGACATTGTGCTTAAATTATTGGATCGACGGGTAAAACTTAAAATGAAAAAGGAATTACTTACTGACAATATTTCACTTACTATTCACATTGCGGCATCATGTCCTTCTGTCGCTGGGTTGTAGTTGCTGAGGATTGTTGGGAAGATCTTAAGTCACGTTTGGAACCGTCACAGCAACAAAATATTGATTGCGGATCAACTGCTGATAAATCATTTCAAACAAGCCCAAATACTGTAACTGATCAATCAGTTCAGGCTGTGCCTACAGGCATTGATAAGTCTGCTCAAACAGAGCCTATGGACATTTCATCAGAAATACTATCATCAGACGCAAAAGATATATCAGTGGAGCCTAGTGATATATTATCATCGACAGAGTCTCCGGTGTCACCTTCAAAGTTTACGGATATATCCAAGGATCCAACGGAAAATTGGGAGAAAAATCGTGATTTGAAAACTGAAAAACTATTTGCGAGCACTCCAAAATCATCTGCTGAACCTCCTGCTCCTCTTGAGGCATCCTGGTCTACTATAAATAAATCAGCTCAAGACGATAGCTTACTCAGTTCTGGCGGAGGATCGGTTTTAGTTGATGACCAGGAGGATACCAGTTTACCGACTGGGGACGAAACACAGGATACTATAGCAGAGGATAATAACGACAGTCACTGGTTTACAGAAATACCACCCATATTTCAAAAGAGTGCTCAAACTCTATTAGACAAGTTACGACAAATTCAAGAGTTTGATATCGACTCAAACGGTTTTATAACTATCAACGGAAAAAAACTCAACTACAATATACGAGAATTTCTTCGTAACACTTGCGTCCCATTTACTGTCCCAAAAATCCCCTTTGATTTTCAACAATGGTTGTTGGAGAAGGGGATAACAGTATTTCGGAACCCTCGGATAATTCTACTTCCAACCAGGAGGTGGAGAAAAATGTACGCCTTTCCGCAATCTACTACGGAAAGTCAAGAGCTGCTTTCGGAAACAAGCAGCAACTCTACAAACAAACCCGACTAGAAGGGAACAAAGATATTACGTTAAAAGATGTATCAAACTTCTTGAAATCACAACTCGTTCATACAAAATTTTGACCAAAGAGATGAATCTATCCACGAAATCATATTCAGTCACAGTTTACTGGTGAATATCTACAAATGGATCTAATGGATATGCAAATGGTGGCTTCAGTAAACGATGGATATAATTATATTCTTTTAGCTTACGATACTTACTCAAAATTTACAGCAGCATACCCACTGAAAAAAAAGTGGGCAGAATTTATTGTGCACGGTATTTCCTACATTGTTAGGAATTTACCGTTTAAAGTTTCTACAATATTTTGGGATCAAGAGGGAGGATTTATGGCACACTTAACTCAAGACTACTTAAAAGAACATGACATTAACAATTATACTACAACATCTGAGGTTAAAGTCCCCGGTGTGGAATGGCTTATACGAACACTTCGGCTTCAAATGGCTCGCTATTGGCAGAAATATAGTTCCTATAGGTGGCTAGAACTTTTACCGATTTTAATTGAAAATTATAATAATAGACCTCATAGTACAACCAAATTCCCGCCATATCATATAATAAATGATCCTACAATTATTCCTCATAAAATAGGACCTATTCGCGGAACTATTTCAACCAAACTTCCACCCGTTGGTAGTTTTGTCCGAATTAATTTATCCACTAAACCTCGTATAACTAAAGAATATATTGGAAATTGGTCAGAGGAGGTATTCAGGGTTGTGCGACATGTAAAAACACAACCAATACCTGGTGCTCAACTAATGGATTTAGACGGGAAATTAATACGGGGAGCCTATTATCCACAACAGGTACAAGAAGTGGATTTTGATATTAATGAAAAGGAATATGATGATGTAATTGCCTATAGAACAAAATCTAATGGAGAGGAAGAAGCTGAGGTCAATTTTGTGGGTTGGCCTCACAAACATAGGGAGTGGATACCTTATGAAATGCTAAAAGATGAGGATAAAAATATGTGATTTTTATGTATGTTTTTAAGTTGGATAAATGAAAAGAAATTGATCACAAAGAATCACAAATAATCACAATAGTAGGTATAATAGTAGATATAATAGTAGGTATTTAAGTAGGTATTTAAGTAGGTATTTAAGTAGGTATAATAGTTTTTAATTAATATTAGTTTCCTTGAGAACACTTTTCCCTCTAGTTTTCCTTGGATCTTTTTTTGTATATTCTTCAGCTTTAGCCTCTTCCGTTTCATAAAGTTCCTGTTGGAATGCTTCATAGTCTTCAATCATTTCATGAGCAGTTTCACAATTAACCTTTAGTTGTTCTAGGGTTGCTTCAGGAATATTTTCAAGTAGAACAGTTCTATCCATGAGCAGTGTGTTAAGATATTCATCCACAAAAACTACATAGTCTGCATCATAAGCTGCCACAATAAATGTATTTTTATTCCCAAGAGCATTTGGGTCCGCGGGTTGCATGAGTGACAGAGCTCGGAGATGATCTATATTAAGCCGAGCAATAGGACCAGTACCAGAATTAGTATCAGATTTTTGTTTTAGATCCATATATTCATAGCCATAGGTTATTTTGAATTTATCCCCATCAGAGTGTTTGTATTTAATCTAGTAGGTTACAAAACTTATTTTTTATTATAAAAGTTAAAATTAATACCTTTTGTAGACAGTGTGCAACACCATAATAGACCTGTTCCTTTGTAATAGGTTTACTAGTTGCTCGTTGACGAAGACGTTGAACTTGAGAGCCTTAAACCCACTAATCTTTAAAAAAGCAAGCCTTTCCAGAAAAGTTTTACCTGTAAGCGAAAATTTAAAATTGTCGGTTTCAATATAGTTAATAACTCTCTTTACGGGACCATCACCATTGTTGTTGTTGTTGTTGTAATTATTATCATAACGGAAGCGTTTACTTGAAGAAGCCATGTTTCTTCAACTTTGCTGAAAAAAAAATAATTTATTAAAACATGTCACTCCTATATATATAAGATATATATATCATCCTTGTAGGATAGAAACCTGGGTAACTAGGTAGACAAAACACGGGATAAATTGTTTACTCACACACGTAAGTCTAGGTACGGAAACCAATCACAATATTTTTAAAATATTCTGGAGGTCCAGCCAATTTTAGGCATACATATTTATGATTTTTATCAAATTTAAATGTGTTATCAGAATTGGTAGAGTCATAGGAGTGTTCAGATGATGATGATGATGACAAGCTAGGTAAAAAATTATTTCTGAAAATAATAAATTGTTGGTATTTTTCCTAGAAATAAAACGGCAACTCTTCAATAATTGGGGGAGTCTTAACTTGATCCATTCGACATAATTTTGGTGGTTTTGGAATTATAACTTTAAGCTTATCCTTTGAATTAGAGACTTCATTTTTAATCGGAGTAGTAACTAGAATATGATTTAAATTTATAGGCAAAATATAAGATTGAACAACCTGATTTATCCGGGTTTTTTTCTTCTAAAATTAAATTTAAATAATTCTGAAATAATAATTGAAATTATACCTTTATATTCCTCGAAATCAAATGAATGCAAATTTCTTTTGTTTCGTTTTGGGGGAACTGGCGAGGATTGTTTCGGGGGAACTGGCGGGGATTGTTTCAAAAGTTCATTTAACTCGTATCTAAAATAAAGATGAATCGTACCTGTGAATACCTGTGTAAAAGCTTACTCTTCAATGAGATATTTTGCAGACTCGTCTCCCTCTGAAGCCTTTTTCCGTAACCAATCCATGTTCTCGTCGTCTTTAAATCCGCGTAGTGTTTCCAATTGAAGTCTATACCAGTCTAAATTTTTTAGCATCTAAAATTTACGCAACTGGGTAATTGAAAGCAATGGGCGGGACACACGCATCAACATTGGGGCTTAAAACGGAATCAAGACCCTTAAGCACGTCTAGTGTTGTGAAAACATAAGGCTCATCATTAACAATGAACATGACATTTTTAGAATCGTAAACGACTGAAAATTTGAACACGGAGGGTGTTTCTAGAGCATAAAACACGTTTGCGTTGCACTCGTTGCTGTGAACATGTTCATCGGAACAGTATATTTTTGATTTGAATATTTTATTTTCCACATTTATAATGCTTATATTTTCTGAATAAAGAGGGTTGACTTGCTGCAAACAATCGTATTTTATATATTACATAATATTATTTAAATAACCTTTAGATTTGATGTTTGAAATGTTTCATATTTAACCACTTTAAAGGGTAAAACAGTAGAATCTTTTGTAAACGGTTTTCCAAAATGTGCAAATTTAATTTTTGCAGTATGCACAGGCCATCGCATTTCATAGCTTGCAATGATAGCTGTTTCCTTAATATTAGAATCATCCTGAAATAAATTTTGCTTGTTTTTGAAAAATAACATTTTGATCAACTGAGCGGGATATGATGGTTTCGCGTTCAATGCAAGCTGATAGTTCATTTTGATTGCTCCACTTTTTATAGATTAAATATTTCCGTAGAGGATTTGTAAGGAATAAGGGATATTTAGAATAAGTTTCATCCATTGGATTCTTTGGGCTCCATATTTTCACCATGAAATCATCAGTAAATCGACCAGGTATAGGACAGCCCTGAGTAAGGAGATGTGTTGCAACACGGTTTACACGAGGGATTCTAGTTATCGATGTTGGGTACTCTGATGATGGATTGTCCATTATTTCTGAAATTTAAACTTGAATTATAGGGAAAAATAAATGGTAACCTTGCGATATTTCTAGGGACAGTATATCCCCAGTTCAAAGCAATAAGACTGAATTTATAAAAATGTTTACTAATAACCGGCATTACTGTATTCACTATCGCTATCAGAATCACTATCGTTTTTAAAATAGTTAGTTTTCCAGTGATTAAGTAAACAATTAGGTATATAAATATATTTATTATCACCCATAATAAACATTGCTCCAGCTCTGTCCGTTACAATGATATAAGAGTGATTTTGAGGGATATAATTTTCCTGGTAGCCACTGTTGCCAAAATAGCATTTATTTAAGTGGTACTCGTGTTTCTCGTTACATGATGTAGATATGGGACAAGTGGAATAGCTTACGCGCATTGCCGTACAATGACTTTTAATTAGCGGCTGCAACATTTTAGTTTAGATTTTATCAGTATTTTGAAAACTAACAAAACTTTGTTGACCTCCAAGGTTCCACATATTTATTTCTATAGTGTGTATATTAACACCCTTCCAATCAGGGTGGTTGGGTGAATGGGTCGTTGTGTAAGAGGTTGTTATCGTTTTATCCACGTTTATCTCATATTTATGAAGACAAAACAAAGCCCCAATTAAGGTCACGTCGGGGTGATATTTGTTTGATAGTTTATACGCAAGATCTACCGCTTCATTATGTTCTTCCTGAAATTTTAATTTTAAAAAAGAGTACTTTAAAATAAGCATACCTCATATAAGATATCATACTGAAGGGTATTGAACAAATTTCGGTGTTGAATTAATGAGTCAACAAGCCAGTACGTTGGCCAATCGCTTAGCCAGCGGATTAGTTGTTTATCAAGATAAATGAAGACATCAGCTTCATGATAGTACCATAATTTTACGACAGAGTCTTGTCGAAATTTTGAAACAAGACAGTCTTTCTTTAATTTTAAACCAATAATATCCTCAACTTTTCCATAAATTGTCCGTGCATCATTTAATGCAGAAACATATTGTTTATATAAATTCATCTGAAAATTCCTGAAAAATAATTTTTATGAACAGAAAGATTTAAACGCTTCTCAAGGAAGCCTCTGACAGAAGGGTTAAATAATGGAAACGGAAAAACGTTTACTATTCGCACACAAGAATTAATTAAAAGGAAATTTATCACTCATATCATGTTTGATATGATGACAATTGCAGAGCATAGCTGATTCATTAAATATGTCTTTTAAGCGTTTAATGGAACACTGTATGGGGTGGATACAGGTGAGAGCAGTT
>JASANA010012471.1:0-66189 GCA_030248095.1 Ptycholaimellus sp. GST1_10 | reverse complement strand
CCCATGCACTTTATGCCTCCAGATCTCTATTTTGAGCCCATAGATGCATATGCGGAAACAGCTGCTCGTGTTCTCCCTGCTCCTGTTCCCCCCCTTCCTGCTCCTGCTCCCCCCGAGCCCCCGCTACCTGCCAAGGAGCCGTCAACTGCGCCCACCAGCAGCACCGACGGCACCCATCATTCCAGGGCCAAGTCTCCCCCTACAGAGGCGAAGAAGACCCGCAAGCGTCCCCCTGTCGCCGCCCGTTCAGCGTCCTCCAACCTGCCACGTCAGGATGCTCACAAGGCCAGCAAGGCTGCCCTGGCCGCTGCGAAGGCCGCCAAAGCCGACACCCTTGCTGCCGCCAGAGCCGCCAAAGCTGCCGCCAAAGCCGCCAAGGATGACACGCAGGCCGCTGCTGCCCAGCGGAAGCCTCCGCCGCCTCTGGATCTTCAAGCCACCCCGGAGAAGACTGTGAAGAACTCTCCTACGTCGCCTGGCTCAAGTACCGGCTTCGTGACGCCAATGGACCGGCTGCCTACGTCAAGGAGGCAGCGAGTGGACAGTGGACCACCAGTGGCTCCCTCAGCCACGGCCGTCCTCCCGCCTCCAAGCCGGGCTCCCTCTCCGCTCCCGCGAGCGAGAGCCAACCTCCGAGACCCCTCTCTCCTACGGCCACCTAAACGCCTGGACCCCTGATCCCCGTCTTCTCCGCCGCTCCGTCTACGCCGCCTCGCTCGCCCTGCTCCGTCCTCGCCCCTGCTCCTGCCTCTTTGCCTTTCCCCCCTGTGATGCATTCTGGTGATCCTGGTGATACAGCCTCCGCACATGCATCAACTTCTAGGGCTCTTAGGGGTAGTAGAACTTCCGCGCTTTCCTTGTAAGTTCTTAGGGGAGGTGTGAGGCACATGACTAGCATCTGGAGCGCAGCCACAACAAGGCTGCGCTTGTGCCTTGCTTCTCTGCCTGAGATCACTCTCTACTCTTGCTTCCTCTTGGTAAACCTCTGCTCCCTGCCCATGTAACCGCACTACAGACCTTACAAAAGCAAGTGAAAAGCAAGTCAAACTCACTAAAACACAAGACAATTGCACTAAGACCCTTGCGCATTTCCTACTTTATCCATGCAAAGCAAGAATTGAACACTCCCTAAAAAGGGCAGAAAACAACACCTCTTAATTGCTAAAAGAAGCTTCAAACACTTTCAAAGAGACTCACAAAAGAATCGCGTTTTGGGTAGCAATCCAAAGGGAGTAAGAGAGGAGTGTTGAAATGGGAGACAAGAGAGGTGGTGGAAGGGAGTGTGTGTGCAAAAGGAATGTGTGGGAGAGAGAGAGAGGGGATGCTAGGCAAGAAGTATGCGGGAGACTTTTGCCGCCAGAGACATTCCCAAGAGGGTCACTCAGAGTACATACTCACGTCTCCTAAAGGGAGGACAACTATGGTAGAAACTTGGCTCACACTTCTGCGTGCTTGTGCGAACACCTGCCTCTGCCAGGACCCCCGCCTTTGCTGGAGCCATTTGTCCTTCCGCCTACCTGGACATAGCCTTTGGCTATGTGTGGAACTGGCACCAGCATCCTGAGCTCCGCTTCTTTGACAGCAACCCCCTTGCTGATATTACCCATTGGTGGGAGTGGTGGAACTACTACTTTGACCACGAGTCCATGCCAGCACCAGACAAGTTCAGGCTTCTCCTCTCCTGCCTCAAGGGCCAGGCCCACACCAAAGTCATCTGGTGCCAGCGCTACAAGAATATGGACTATGAGGAGGCCAAGAAGGTGCTACAGGAAGTGTATGGGGCTCTGGCAGGCACCAATTGGGAGCTCATCCAGGCCCTGCACGACCTCATCCCTATCCAAACCTTCTCCAGCTGGGAGCAGCTCTCTGGCCTTGTCAACATCCTTTTTTCTACTGCCACCCAGCTGCAGTCACTTGGTGTTGTCGATCTGGACTTCCACCTTCCTCTGATCTCTGCCAAGATGTCACCAGACTACTGGCAGGAGATTGTGATCCATTGGTGTCGGATGGGGATCCTCACAGACCCCTCCTTCGATAAGCTCATTGTCCTCCTTCAAACGAAGGCTCACCTCTGACAAGAGCTGGACGCCAACACTCCCTCTGACCCAGTCTCCTCCGGCGCCACCCTGCTGGGAGCTGGCCAGTCTAACCCAGCCAAGTTCAGGCCAAGATCATCGCCTCAGCCGACCTCTTCCCAGAAAGGCAAGAAGGGCAGCAACATGTCCCAGAACCCAGCTAAGCCCAGACAGGGACCCCAAGCAGCCAAAGCTCTGCTGCGCTGATGGGTGTCTTCTGCAGCTTCTGCGACGCCAATCACTCTGACTCCAACACTTGTCTCCCCCTCTGCCTCAACTGCCTCTGCCAGAAACACAAGGCCTCCAACTGCAGGAACAGGGGACAATGCCAGGAGTGCCAAGCCAAGCACCATACCTTCATCCACTCCATCATCATCACCTCCGGGAATGCCTGTGCTGGCCTTGCCTCCACCACCAAACACAGCCTTCCCTACTCACTCCATGCCCTCTGTACCCTCACAGCCTTCCCAGTTGGCGGGGACAAATGGAAGAAAGTGGAGCTACTGGGACACGACGGCTCCTTCTTCACCTGGATCACCAGAGACTGCGCTTCCCGTCTGGGCCTTTGGGCCTATGGATCAGCAGGTTTGAGATCCACCCCAACCTCATCAAACGCATCCCCTCCAGCCACCTCCTCAACCTACCTTCCTCCATCTCCAAGACGGTGTGGGGTTGAGGACCAGCCTGCAGAAGGGTTGGCTTCCCAGCAGTTCCTAGCAGCGTGCTTGTGGCTTGCAGACGCTTCTCAGAGTTCTGCTGCGCCTGAACCAGCTCTTCTCGAAGCTTCTGAGCCCCCCTTTCCTCCTGTAGGAGGCCCAATTCCAGGTCCTGAATGGTCAGCTTGAAAGCTGCCCTTTCATCCTGGGTGGTTGTCAACATGTCGAAGTACAACTTGGCTGCTTTGGGCCAGTGCTTCGTCATGTAGTTGACAAGAACTCCCAACTCCACATCTTTAGGTGGAAGTTGCTGTTGCCAGGCAGCCCCTCCTCCCAAGTACTTAATGGGGCCTGGAGGAGGGCTGGGGGAAGGCGACGCTTGTTTCTGGCGCAGCTTGAGCACATGCAAAGCTTCCTGGCTGTCCTGCAGCTCTTTGGATAGTCTTTGATGCTTCGCCTCTGCTTGCTGCCGAGCAAACTTGGAGGCTTGTGGGCCCACTTCAGTCTTCCTTCAAAGCTCCTCCAAGCGAGAAGCAAGGGCTCTTTGCTGAGCCAGCTTCCCCTGGAGGTATTGTTCTTTGAGGTGTTCCTCCAAGAGGCTGTGGGCATCCAGGGCTTTTTGTTGCGCGGCCGAAGGCCGCCTGCTGCAGAGGGCAGGGCAGTCAGAGCTCCGTAGGCCGGAGGGCATGGGTGCGGAGGCCCCGGAGCGTAGCCTAGCATGCGAAGCATGCTAGGCGATGCAGGGGCCGTGGCGTCCCCGTGGAGGCCGGAGATCTGGCGCCCTGCCCGAAGCGGCGGGCGGCCAAGGCCAGCTTAACCAGTTACCTCATTTTTGCGTCCGTCTTTCCGCATATATATATATATAATACAGGTGATGCCATTTTAAAGGGTGTCGGCGCCACCTGGATTCATGACTTCTCCGGCGTGTGGTAGCTCTATGTATGGCTCTTGACAGTCAATATTTTTTGGGCTGCTACGTAGAGTGGGAAAAGTTTAAAATCATAAATAATAAACATGCCATTTTTTGCCTTTTTGACTTTGAAGCAGCATAGCTCATCCAATTTTTAACTTTTCTATATCGATTTTTTAATTCCAAGGCCAAAGTATTCTTTTAAGATCATCTCTTACTTCTAATTTTTTTGTACAAATTTTCAAAAATCCCATTAAGTTAAAGCGATTTTTACGAATTACGCTCTACTCGAGGAGCCGGTGTTTCAAAATCATTTAAGCTGGGATATGTTGCTGGCATACAGCAGGCACATGCTAGCGTTTGTGTGATTATTGCATTAGTGTGGATAATAAACACGGATGAAACATTTGAATTTTGTGCTGATTAGTTGAAACAGAATCTTGGCTGATTTTTATGGCTCAACAACACATTTTGATTAACTAATTTCCCTGTCGAGATTCAATGAAATCTTTATAATAATTCATGCCCTACTGTTGAAAAACCAATTTACTTCCATTCAGTTAATTGTTTTCCATGCATTCCATCCATAATGTTTTGTGTTTTATGTTTTATTTGTGCTTCACAATCAAAAAGCTGGCAAAAGGAATTTTTGAAATATTTGTTTTTTATCGATTTATTGTCAAAAACCCAAAATCTTGATGTTTCGAAAATTAAAACATGCATAAGTCTATGGTTTTTCAATGAAACTAGCTGATTTGTGGAATGTACGTCCGGGATAGTAATATCTTAAAGCTGGTGAGAGAAATATTTGAAATTTTGAGTATTACTCGATTTATGGTCAAAAACCAAAAATCTTGATGTTTCAAAAATTTGAACATGTATAATTCATGGTTTTTCATTGACATCGGTTGAATTTTGCCATGAATTTTCATCTAGGGGGTGTCTTGAGGTGAGGCCGCGCATCTTGGCAACAGCCAAGAACACCTTGTTCAACAACCTGTCTTGCCTTTGCCTCCAAGGATGCCTCATGTTGAGCTTCCTCCCTGGCCAAGCACTCTTTCTCGAGGCGGTCAGCCTCTCTCTCCTCTCTAAGCTTCTCTGCGGCTTCCAAGCTGCTTCTGGCCTCCTCAGCAGCCTTGGATTCAGCTGCTTTGAAGGCTTTCTCTCTAGCTTGGAATCCGGCCTCCAGATTGGCTCAAATCTCCTGCTCCAGCTTCTTTTTAAGCTCTTCCTGGAGCTTGGCTTGCTCCTCAACCAGCCTCTGGGCAAAGGCAGTGTTCAGTTCCTGTGGAACTGCGTCCTCTGCCTTCTTCTGCTTCTGCAGGCGCTCCTCTTTGAGGCGTTCTGCCTTGAGGGCATCTCTGCGGGCTTGTTCCTGCCGTCGCGCAACCTCCTCCTGCTCTTTGCACAGTTTCTCCCTCTTTTCCTCCTCCAGGCGATGGTGATCTGCCTGCTCGCCCTTGCTGTTGTCACTTTTGGACTCAGTGAGAGCACTGAGGCGAGTTTGGAGGAGGTTGCATCCTGGCTTCCAGCAGATTTGATGGGGGGAGTGATGCTTGTGGAGTTGCAAAGACCTCTCCCATCCTTGTGAGGGGAGGGAGAGCCGATGACCCCGTCCATCCCCACCACCTTGATGAAAGGATCCTCATTGTGATGCCTCCTAACTCTTTGCCAAGTGCTACTCCCCTTTGGCAGGAGTCTTGGAGATGACCTCCTTGACGACGCCTCCGTCTGGCTCCCTTCCACTCCTAGGAGTGAAGCTGTGAAAGGAGCCACATCCTCCAAGGAAGTCAATAATTCCTCAGATTCCATCTGTATGTGTGGGAGCCTTCCAACCTGAGAGATTCTCTTGGGGTAATGGCAGCTCTCCTGACAGAGGATCCGTCGATGGTTGGCTGTCCAAAACCAATTGGGAAGAAGAGCTTTCTGCTCTCTTTTCCACCTTCTGAGCAAGCTTCAATGCCCTCTGCCAGATCCTCAAGCTTAAAAAGATGCTTCCTCTGGGTGGTTTGGAGGCCATTCAGGATATTTGGCTGGGAGGGAGTTGTCTCTCTGCCCAAAGCTGAAAGTTTAGTGAAGGTATTCTGGTCTGGACTTGGAGCCTGGGCGAGTAGGAAGGCTGCTCTGTGTCCTGTGCTGCTTCACAGGTTGCACACAGATGCTCCCTCACCTTCTCTACAAGCCACCTGCTGGCATGCCTTGAACAAAGGCATCCACCCTCTCTAGTATCCGGCATCCTCAGAAGAGGACTTGGCATCAAGCAATGACAGTGAAGTGGCCACATTGCATAGGTCCAGCAGACAGCAGCATGGAATTCTGCTGCTTTTTTGAGGGGTTTGTTGCAAGTCAGTCCTTTCTAACTCATTATTGTTCCTTTTGGCCGCCATGATAACACTCTGCTCCACCCTAGACTCTGGTCATAGGTGGGTGATGTAAGTCATTCAGGAATTCGTGGAGACCATCTTTTTGAGGATTTTGTTCTGTGCCAATGGATGTTTATCTTTCACTTTGTGAAATACACAGATCACAAACATAATAGGATTTTCATGCTCCCTTGGAAAAACAGAGGTATCCTTGTTATGTTTTCAATTTTGTAGAAGTGATATTACATGTTTTGTAGCTAAACAAATTTATAACCATTCTTTAATTTCCACACTTGAAAGGGAATGAAGGAATAAATTGTTTTTATTCTGGTTAGCTGTAAGTCCATTCCTTTTTATAAAGCTATCCCATTACGTTAATTTTTTAAAGTGGTTTTAAAAACGTTTCTAATGTGATTATCCACTTTTAAAAGTTGTTGTAACGTTTTAAGATGCATTTTGCTCCAATCTATTCCAATATCTTTCGCTATTAGCCCTAAGCTGTTTCAAGTATGCTGCATTTTGTTCACCCATGTTTAAAAAGATATGCTTCAGAGTGCAAAGGCATCAGCAACAGTCAGGACAGCACCCGTCACATTTCAAGCACCTGCAGTAAAGGCCGGAATCTAAGAGCGGCAAGTTGGGGAAAGTTTGAAATGAGCCCCCTTTGGAAGCGTCGGATCTGAGCAGTGAAGGAGGAACAACCACATACCTGGGAAGAGCTGGGGGCTGACGGGCAAAGATCTTGTTGAAAGCACCAACTTCAGGACGAAGGGGTGAAGATTTTTTGGCAAAGCAACTGGCACGTAACTAACATGCAAGGGGAACCGGAGAAGTGCAGCTCCAAGCTGTAGAAGAGGCCTCCCAACTGCACAACTGGCGACCTCAGCCTCAGCTGGAGCTTTGAGAAAAAGGGAAGAGGAGTGGACGAATAAGTGGAAAGCATAAAAGGGGAAGGTTGTAGACGATGCAAAGTGGGGAGGCTCACTCTGGCGAGGCTTCCTACCCATCGTCAGCCTTCTCGTCACCCTTCAACACTCCTCTTCCATCCCTGCCAGTACTCAAATTGAATTGAGAACGGCTGGAACCTTCTCAAAGCCTTGGAGGCCGAAGTTGCCATCGTAGCCGAGGCTGGCGACTGCCTGCACAGCCTCTGCCTCCGCCGTCGAAGGCTCCGTCCGCATGGACCCCAACTGGGTGGGCGGCGTTGGCCCCGCTGCAGGGGTTGGCCGCTCCTGCTCATCAGAGTTGCTGGAGTTGGGGCTGTTCTCAGAGCTGTTGACGCTGGAGTCTGAGCTGTTCTCCGACTGCTCCTCCGAAGAGCTCTTCTGCTCCGCCCGCTTGCTCCGGCCTTTCCCTCGGGGTTGTTCTCCCAGCGGGACCTTGACCGGTGCCGGCAGTGGGTGGTGGCGGACGGCAGACTGGTCGGAGGGCTCTCCCCGTTGCTCCTCTGGCTCTTGTCCCGGGGGCGGGGCCTTGGAGCTCAGCTTAGCCGGTGGCTGCTTGGGCTCCGGGCTCCGATGGGGCTGAGTGCGACAGCGGCAATGGCCATCCGAGGTGCCCTTGTAGTTGTCGGAGTCTCCTCCGCCCTGGGTCAGGGGTCGGTTGGGGTTGGCCTGCTGCGAGGCCGCCATCAAGCCTCCATCCACCTGGAGCGTGGCAGCGAGGGCCACGTCTGTGTCGCCACCAGCCTGTTGCTGCTGCACCTCCCACTGGAGGGCTTGGTGTAGCGTGGCCAGCTGATTGACGGAGAGCTCGGAGACGCAGCTGGTGACGGCGGCAAGGGCCTCGCGGGTGTAGAGCTTGAGGAAGAAGTTGCGAGCCTTCTTGCAGACCTCTCTCAGCGCGCCATCCAGGCTGCAGTGGCCTGCCGGAGTGCTGGGCAAGTGCTGGCTCCGATACCAGAGGCACAAGCTGCCTCCAGTCTGGTAGAGGTTGCAGAGGCAGATGCCAAGTGGGCGCTCCCCGTCCTGCCATTGGTCCATGTCCGCTGACTGGTGCAGGTAGTCTTTGAGCGCCAGATCACTGGTGTCTGCGAGCAAGATCATCTTGATTGCGTTCACCAGGTGCGGAGGCGGGGACTACTTTCCTGCCTGCAATCAACCGGGAAGAGTGTATCAACACTTTCCTGGGCCAGGCAAGGTCAAAGCAGGGATTTGACAAGCAGAATGCTAGCCTTTGAAGTGCCAGCATAATTTTGACGAAAAAATAAACTTCCTGATAGAGGCCTAATTCCTATGCTATTCAAAAGACCATGTTGGAATTAGTCTATGGACAAAGTTTGGCTGCCAACAAAGCCCTAGAAGCCGAGAAACAAGGATTGAAAGATTACTATTTTCTCAACACTGATGTCAGTAGGAGAAAAATAGTGAAAATCTTATTTCCGCTATTTGCCCAAATTCCTATGTCGTTTTGAAGAGCAATTGCTAAATTGCCGAAATTTTCAAGCCGCAGCTCAATCGGAGCAATATTGGTTGAAAATGACGAGGTCAAATCTGGAGGCAAAAGCTCTATTGGCTGGGCCTGTCGGAGGGCTACTCAATTCGCTGATGTTTCAGCGAAATTATATAGCCGGGTAGAAAAGGCCTATTTGACGGGATAGGAAACCCTGGCCAAATCTTTTCAGAACCCTGAATGGCCAGGGTTCCCCTTCTGAAAAGCCACCCTGGGGCTGCCAAGATGGGCAGTCATGGGCTGCCAGGATCCAGGGTGGTAGCCTAGGCCTGGCTTTTCCAGTTTGGGTAGTGAGCCCATCCCCGGCCTTTGCCAGCTAGGTGGATTGGAACTTACTAGATTCCTAGATTGTCTTTCTCCATTAGCAATCTCAGGGCTTCCATCCTGCCCGGCGTGAAAGCCAACTCAGGGATAGAGAAGTTTGGGCTCTATATGAGCTGGCCTCCTATGCAACCCTCAAATGTAGGAGGGGGGGTTAATGTTTTTGGCGAAACATTGGAAAGGTGAGTAGCCGAGAATCATTGAAAAGCTCAATGGAACTCAACTAGATGACCTAATGAGTTCAGATGAATGATGATTTCTCTGCCAATTCAGCCTTTTGAAGGCTGCAAATTGGCGGCCTAGTGCAAAATTTCCCACCAAATCTAGTTGTGTACTCAGATTGGCGATTGGAGTCAAGCAAAGGGGTGAAAAACTTAACTGAAAGTTGGATTCAGCACTTTTCATCAACAAAATCCCAAATTCGCACTCCAAGAGAAGTTGCACAAAGAATCCAACTTATTGAAATGTTTTATCCCATAATTTTGGGACAGTATTTCATGCCGAATATTTTAAAGGCCTAATTTTCACAAATTAGAGAAATCACTTTTTTCGTCTTTTGGAAAGAGTTGACCTCAAGGGCTGATGAAGAAGGCTTAGGAAAGAGTCTGAAACTCTCTCAACTTAGTGATTTTCCAAGTCATTCCCCATGCCCTAGGGTAGAAAAAAGCGAGGAATTCGCTGGTGCCCTCCATTCATCTGCCAGAGATACAAAAGAGGTTTGAAAGTTACACGTTTAAGTGAACTCTCTAAGAGGGTATGTGGAGGGGTAGAAAGGGAGCCCGAATGTTCTACCCTACTTCTCACCTCCTAACCTCTCCCCTTCCTGACTTTTGCCGCCCTGTTTTCCACTCAAGTCCCATCTTTCTTTCCAACACTCTTCGTCTCCTATCTCATAGAAAGTACAGGAGGAGAGTAGGAAAGAGTGAATAGAAGGACCTTGATCCACGCCCAGATGGGCTGTTTTGCGCCGGGGCGTTTGTTGCTGGGGCGCTGGGAGTCCGGGTTGCCAGCCAGTGGGGGCAGTGGCTTTGCCGGCGTCAGGTCCAGCAGCACCAAGCGCAAGCCCACCTCCGGCCGGGGCGTCTCAATGGTCTGCAAATTTCCCCTCTTCTTTCCTCCCTTCCCTCTCTTTTGGGGCAACTCATCAGGCAATTCCCAGTGTGTTACTGGATCATACTGGCTGAGAGGAGAGGGAGGGATAGGAGAAAGAGGGGAGGTGACCTTGGGATGACTGCAGAACAGCAGGTGCATGACGGCCTTGGCAGAGACGTTGGCCTCCTTGCTCGAAGGCCCGTCCTTGACTGCCGGTGTTTGCGACCTGCTCAACTTGGCCCTCTTTGCCTGCCCGCGTTCACTGCTTCCTCCTGGGAGGGCAGCGGGGCTGCGCGTTTGGGCAGGCGGATGGGCTTGTCGTAGGTTTGGGGAGGTTTGGAGGAAGGCAGAGGGCAGAGGGACGCTCTTGGTTGAGGAGCCTTGGCAGTCTCCTGCTGCTGGCCTCCTCCACCGCGCCAGTGGACGCGCTCTCAGAGGTCAACCTCTGGGCCCCTTGGTGAGTGTAGTTGGAGTAGGCATGGGCCTCCTCTCGTTGGTTGCAGTTGCGGTTGTGACCTCGATGGTGGCCTCTGCCACCCCCGCCTCTGCCACCTGACCTTTTCAAACCCCATTCCTTTCTACATCCCTTCCCACTTCAATAGAAGTGGAAAGTGGCAGGTGGGAATAGGAGTGAATGGGACCTGCTGAGAACACTGGTTGCCAACTGGTCTGGGTGTCTCCAAGTCAGATGCAATGCCCCTGTTGCGACGGGCAAGGTCCCAGACCTGCTGCTGGAAGCGCTGGTCCTGACCCATGCACAGGATCAACTCCACTGTTTTTTCCTTCTCCATCTTCTCCCGTTCACCCATCTTTCCTCTCCTCAAGTCTCTCTGCTTAGGAGTCCAAGTGAGAGGAGGAGGATTGAGGCGAGATAAGACGATTGTTGAGGAGTGTGCAAAAAAGCATTGTTTTGACAGCCATTGATGGGCTACATCTCTTCCTTTTTCTTGAGAAAATGCCTTACTTTAAGGGGTTTATTTCACAAGAAAAGAACAAGAAAATCCAGTGCCAATTCGCACAAAAGGGAAAGGGTTATGGACAGGGATGGGGACATGCTAGATACTGGCCAACAAATTCAGCCCCATAGGGGCCAAAAGGCAAGCAAAAGTACAAAAGGGAGGAGGATCTGAGGACAGTAATAATGTCATAGCCGTGACAGTCGGCCTACTCCTGCCACATCAGCGGCTTCATCTCCTGCACCATGGAGCCTATGTGCGAATTGTACTGGGGGACTCCTCCTCTCTCCCCGGAGGGGGGGGGGGGACAGAGGAGGCCCTGTGGCAGGGCAGAGAGCGGCCCGCGAATGTACAGGCATCCAGTTGGCCCCGGCCACTCCCAGCCTCCCCCACGGACTCCTCGCCTCTCCTCGGGTGCACAGAGATCACTTGAATCTGAGTGTTCCCGTTGGAGATGGGTCCGATGTTGAGGGGGAGATTGAGGAGGGAGTTTCCCTGGCCCTCCACCCATGATGCAAGGCAAAAGAGGAAGAACAGATGAGATGGTGGAACGAAATGATTTGGAGGGCGGGTAGGAAGCGCAAACTTGAGGGGGCGCATGTATTAAAAACACACGGTGACCTCACCTCTGTTGGCATTCCCCCACTCCTCCTTTCCTTCGCCTTGACTGGAGCTTTAGGCCCTCATCGAAGTTTATCCAATGAGAGGCCCCTTCCTCAATCCTCCCGCCCTCATCCCTCCTCTGTCTTCAGGCTAGAGCAAGAGTGAGGAGAAGAGGGGGGAGGAGTGAAGGTTGAGAGGGGTGGGGGGGGGGGGTTGTGGTTTTTTTTTGGGGGGGGGTGGGGGGTTCTCTTTTTTTTCCGGGGGGGGGGGGTGGGGTTTCTGGGTGTGTGGGGGGGGTGGGGTGGTTTTCTTTTTTTTTTTTGTGGGGTTTTGTGTGTAGGGGGTGTTTGGCGTTTTTTGAGGGGCCCCCCCGTCCCGGTCCTTGCTTCCCGCCCCCTCCCCCTGTCAGAGAGCCCCCCCAACCCCCAGAGCGAGGATGCGCCGCCTCTGCCTTCCTCCTCTCAATGATGTTCCCCCTTATTTATATATTAGACGTTACACCATGAATTGACGTAATCAGGAGGCCCTTTTCGATTTTTTGCGTTATTTTATATTAGCCGGGAGAGGTGTCTGTAACGCCTATTTCTACCATGTATTTTTTAAAATTTTTGTGGCTGTTTCTAAGGTGTTTGAGGCTATCTACAGCTGTCCTGCGCCTCCTACGCATATATGGAGCACTGCAGAAGATGCTGGGTCCTGTGAAAGTGATAGAAAGAAGCCCGACCTTGACTGCTTGGGTGCGACACCTTTTGTGTTCTAACGGGCCTTTTTCTGGCCAGGTTCTCAAGGTGTTCACTTCAGATCTGTTGTACCATAAGTTTAGGATGAGAACATGGGTGGAGAGAATGCTTTTGGCTGTTTTCAGTGCTATGACAATTCACATATTTCCAATCGAAGTCAAGATTCCACTTCAGCTCCAATGGCCTGAGGTTAGAGTGTGCGCATAGTAGATACTGCTGGGTGCGTGCTTTATCTGCGCAAATCTGTGTGTCTACAAGACAGCAGGAGGTCTGGCATCTAGCGCTATGGCATTAGGCACTTCAGTTGTAAATATGGGTTGGCTGAGAACTCACGACGCTTGGAAGGTCATCCCAGAGGACTGGGCAGGGACGCGATCGAAGAAGGCAAGCGGCGGCGCTAGGGGAAAAGTCTTCTGCAACTTCCCGCTCCGCCCGATCGGCAAGGGAGTGAGTGCAGAGGGCACAGAGCGGTGCGACTGGGAAATCCACGGCTACATCAGGGAGCTTGCGGCTCATCTCAAGAAAGATCATCAATCCCAACACCCTGGCATCGTCAACGAAGTGCTTGAAATCATGGGTTTGCCTTAGTTTTCCTCTGTTTGATCTGGCCAGAAATGCCTGTTCAACTGAATAACTGAATGCAGACACGAAGTCCAAGCTTTGTGAGGAGGAGCTCCACATGACAGACTTCCTCATCCCCAACTCGACAGCACCCAAGCCCAACTGCCGCAAGCGCTCCGCCTCCGCTGGACCAACTGAGGAGTCCCCGCCAGTCAAGGTCCGCAAGTTCCACAACAATCACCCTCGCCAGCGCAACATGCGGATGCTCATGGACCGATGGGTGGCTGCGAGTCCCAGTACGGTTCCCTCCTATCTTTTTCCTCTATAAGCAGAACATTGCTGAGGTGGACAAGGTGATTATAGGCCGTCACAGCTGTCCAGCACCCTTGCTTCATTGACCTCATGCAGTACGCAGAGCCCAGATTCCACATGCCGAAGAGGAAGGCGGTGACGGCTTCAGTTCGCCGACAAGGATGGCTGGCCTTCCAGGCCATCAAGCAGCGCATCTTCGGCTATGCCTTGCCATGCTCTGTCAACGCCATCATGGATGTCTGGACATCAAAGTACTTTTCTCTTTTTCCCT
This sequence comes from Ptycholaimellus sp. GST1_10, assembly GCA_030248095.1. Lineage (NCBI taxonomy): Eukaryota > Metazoa > Nematoda > Chromadorea > Chromadorida > Chromadoridae > Ptycholaimellus > Ptycholaimellus sp. GST1_10. The sequence continues at coordinate 52,878 of JASANA010012471.1, read as the reverse complement.
CCCACTCTTCCTATTTTACCCATAATGGGACTGATTGACAGAGATGGGAAGGCCTATCTTGGCCTGGTGGTGAGCCTCTTCGCAAGGAACTACGGGCTGGTGCACGTCACCCTGCCGGCAACCATCATCAAGCCGCCCGTCACTGGCCAGAAGATCATGGAGGCCTTCACGAAGGTGTGGATGGAGGAGGCCGGCTTTGAGAAGCAGCATCTGCACAAGGTCCCTTCTTTTTTCCTCTTTTCTCTTCCCCTCCCTCATCCTCCCATCATCTTGAGGTGGTGTGTGATGGAGCGAGCAACTTGCGGAAGGGTCTTCGCGAGTTCCTGGCCGCCGAGTTCTTTGCCGGAGTCCGCCGAAGACGACGCCCCCCTCACGCAGCTCATCGATCCTCCCAACACCTCCGGGTTCCTTGACGCCGACAGTTCCTTCACCAGCGGAGGAATTGACCTGTACGAAGTCCTGCGGCCGGGAGTGGATCTGGAGGGAGAGGCCGCTGAACAGGCCTACGATTTGGCTGCCTTCCAGAGCTCCACCTGCGACCACAGCTGCCTGGAAGTCATGGCCGATGGCAACGGTGGGATCCATCTGCGATGGTGGTGTGCGTGTCATCGGCTGAACCTCGTGGTCAAGCATGGAACCCTCCGCAGCAGCAGCGTCTCAGAAAAGCTCCGCTACTTCTCCTCCTTTGCGACCCACTTCCGTGGAAGCAAGGCTGGGCAGTTCCTGATGGACGAGCCTGGCGCTACAATGCTCAAACCCCGCATGCCTATCCGCTGGACCTCGGATGTCGACATGGGCCAGAGCCTCCTCTCCAACAAGGGCCAGCTCATCCAGTGCTACACCAAGCACAACCTCACCGGCGCCCCTAGGATGCTGGGACAGGGCGACTGGAAGCTGCTGGAGGACCTCTTCAGCCCCAAGGACGGCTGCTCTCCATCTTTGCCAAGGTCTCCAACTGCCACGAGTCCAGTACTTCGCCAACGATGCAGCTACTGGTGCCCGACATCATTGCGCTTCTCAAGACCTGCCGAAGCTTCGAGTCTAGCTGGGTGATGAGCTCTGCTGCCAAGGAGTTGGCTGGTGTGCTGCAAGAAGAGCTGGAGAAGCGATTCGCTGTCAACCTCAAGCCCAACCACCCCGACTTCGACGCCATGGCCCTAGCTGCCAGCTTCCTCAGTCCCATGCATCGCGACCGGGTGACTGGCAAGAATCGGGATGCAGCCCTTGAATATGTACCACCTTTCCTTTCTCCGCCCCTTTATGCTTGAATGTGATTGTGTGCAATTTGAAGATCTGGGGCCAATTTGGCAAGAACAGGTCAAATCCTTGCCGAATTGGGGCTAGAAAACATGGTGTTATGGGCCGGAAAACACGTAACACCGTGTTTCGTGTCAACCCCTATTCGGCAAGCGACACGCAGTTGTGAGTTTTGCGACCCCTAACTACGGGTTTTACAACCTCAATTCGGCAAGGAATTAGCTCGTTTCTCCTTTTGTTACATGATATCATAGACTTGAGATAGCTTATTTGCACATTTGTAAATGTAATATGGACTTTTTAGGAACTTCAACATTGAAATTTCGGTTATTGACAAATTATAAACTATTTGTACATTTTAATGTTGAAATTCCGAATTCTTAAAAGCCTTACAATTTCAATTTTTGAAAACTTTTGCAATTTCTTACAACTCAATCCTTGCCAATGTTATAGATGTTCAAAAAATTAATTCTCCATGTACATTGTATTGGCCCCGAAATTCAGTCCTTCAAATGTTTCATTTTTTTGCATGTTGCTCCGTTTTTACACTTAGGCCTTTTTTCCACCTGCCCACCATTGGCCTTGCTTAGCCTAACATGCATGCAGAGCAAAACAGGCCGTGCACCTATTGCTGATAGCTGGTATTAGCGAGCCTTTAATTTTTGCTATCCTACAAACTTGCTGTCTATCCTGCAAAATTTGCTGTCAAACATTGGCTCTTGCCCTGGAATTTTCTTGTATATCACAAAAATTAAGACAAGTTGAATTGCAAAGTGTGCGGCAACCACGTTTCTGAGACTTTCGACCTTCTCAGTAAAGCTCTCTTAATATCCTCAATATTATCAGCATTGTGAATGTTAGTCCAAAAACAATAAAAAATGAGGTTGACGATGAATGAAACAATGGCCTAATATTTTGCAAAAAAACATTAAAAAAATGGATCCATATCCATATTTATTTATTGTCATTTTTGCTAATTTTTGCTCAAAAATAACATCAGAAATGGATTGCTGTTCCAAAGTTACCTATATATCAGCTTAGTTGGCCTTTTTTTGACATACCATGGCCCTGTAATCATGTCTAGAAGTTGGGTGTTGCTCAGTCCGACCCTGGTAGGGGGCAGGGTTGGAAAACATGCAACTTTGTGTCGACCCCCAACATTGACACGTTGTTGCCAAATTGGGGTCAGGTGCGTGTCAGAAAACACTGACCCCGACACCGACACCGACCCCGACATGCAACTGCGTGTCCAGTACTTAAGCGACACTGACACATTCTTGCCGAATTGGCCCCTGGAAGCTGGTGGAGGTGGAGATAGGAGAAGTGAGCTCGGACGAGGACGAGGACAGCCGTTCTCCGCCCCTGCACCCAAGAAGCCCTCCGAGATGGACCAGACGGAGGCGGAGGACTTCATGGAAGAGATGGATGAGTTCGGCGACATTGGGGCCCTTTTTGGAAGCCCAGGTACCATTCTTTTTCTTTCTTCTCCTCCATCCCTCAGCCAAACTCACCCAGTCACCCTATTGCAGACAAAGGAGAGGAGCTGCGAACGGAGACGCCTCCCCTGTTGCCCCACCGGCCCAGTCAGCCATCTATGAGAGACGCAGCACTGAACCTCAGGGAGCAGGCAGAGGAGCAGATCGACGCCTACATCAAGCTCGCCTTCGACCCCAAAGATGGTCCCCTTCCCTTTCTTTCCTTCCTTTCTCCCCTTCCTTTCTGGACAAAAACATGGGCATGACAAGTGTGAATTTGAGGAGTTTCCTGCCCGTTGGCCTGGTGGAGCAAGCTGAGCCGCAGCCGGGTCCCCTACAAGACCATCGCCAACATCATCCGCCCTTACAGCTTCATCCAACGCATCGCTATGCGCCTCCTCAGCACACCCACCTCCTCTGCTTCGGCAGAGCGATTGTTTTCTGCCATGGGTTTGATGCTGGATGGGCGGCACAATCGTTTGAGCCTTGAAGGTGTCAATGCGGAAATTATGTTCAATTTCAATGCCAAGATCTTGCGCCATATTGGTTTCTGATCACTTTATCACTGGCCTTTTTTCTCTTCTCATGCTCAGTTTCATGGAGTTTCTGTTTCAAGGAGTTTCACTGGCAATAAAAACGTGCATCAGATAGCAGCCTGAAATATGCACAACAAGCGCTACACTGCCCAGCAAAGCTTGCCTCCTTCACACCAGTACAAAATGCAATCCTAATCTCAAAACAATGAAGAGATCTCAGCCCGTGTACTGGCCCAAGAGTGACGACGAAATGGTTCCGCCAAAGAGACAGACTGCTCGAAAAACCATCCTGGCTGGGCCCCGTCCACCCCCGCGAAAGAATCCGGTTTCCTTATTCTCTCTGCCCATTTAATGCCTTCATGTTTTGTTCATTCTGCTATAGAAAGCAAGCGAGGAAGAGGAGAAGAAGGTGAAGAGCGCTGGACCGGGCGCTGGAGTGGGTGCTGGAGCAGGTGCTGGACAGGGTGCTGCCTAGTCCGCCTTCTTTCTCCTCTACTTCTGCCGCCTTCTTTCTCCTCTACAGCAATATCATGGTGCGTGGTCCTCTCTCATGGTGCGTTATATCAGATTCTCATATTTACCCATCACTGCTCAAATTACCATCCATCCTTTTTGCTTTAGTCCTGTAAATTGCAGGTGAACGCGTGATGGTGTTTGATTTGTTGGATTCAATGAACATTTGTTCTTTTTGGCCTTATTGGCAAAGATGTTCTTGTCAGTGTTTTGGCAAAGATTCTTGTCGAAAAAAGTGATGAAAAAGAGGAGGGAGATTCCGCCAAACAAACGCAAATGAAGCTGCGCAAACAAAGCAAACGAAGCTCCAGTAAACGAAGCTGGAGACCGAGAAAAGATGGAGATGGAGAATGGAGAAAAGCCTGAGAAAAGGCGAAAAGGAGAAAAAGATGGAAAAATGGGGTAGTCTAGGTGGCCTTGGACTTGTCGCTGTTGGGGAACTTGCCAAACTGAGAAGAGCTCATGATCTCATAGGCGGAGAGGGGGAACTTGGGTTTGGGCATGGGCTTGCCCATTCGAGCGTACTTTGCGACCCATGCATTGTGGTCTCCTCCCCACCAGTCCTCCTCTTCCTCTTCCACCTGTAGCAGGCAAGAAACACAGCCATTGCTAACAAGGCACAGATGGCTGAGACGACCTGGTTGCCCTGCACCTTCTTGGCCTTGTTGTCACTGCAGTTGTCTGCCATGGCCCTAAGCTAAGCTTGCCTACCGCTATTGAACAATTGCGATCTAAAAATTCCAACTGGGCTATGAGGAAATTTGGCTTAGGGGAAGGAGTATACGACACGTGTGTGAAAGGGGAATGAGGCTGTTGCATTGTGCTTCAAAGCTTATCGCGCGGCAAATCTAGCCTGCTTTTGCGCAGATGTTTGTTGTTTTTTTGTGAGTTAGGTGATTTTGCTTGATTAATAGGCATGGAGGGCTTGATTAATAGGCTTGACTGTAGGCGTGGAGGGAATAGGAGGGCGGCAGAGAAAGAGAGAGAGGTTTTTCTGCTCCCGTGCAAATTAGACATCTTCCCTGAATGAGGCATGGATGGACTGCAGGCGTGGAGGGAATAGGAGGGTGAGAGAGAAATAGAGACAGAGAGAGAGAGGGCAAGCAGTTACAGCGGCAGGGTGCAGCACAAACTGCCAGCCTCCAAACTGTCTCTTGGAATGGCTCCTCGCACCTTTTTTCCCCCACCCCTCTCCTATTTAAAGGCTCCTTTGGCCTCTGTACACCATTCGGAGCTTTTGCAAGTTGAGACAAGAAGAAGAAGAAGGACTCGGACTTGGACGATGGCGCTCGGCATGGACGAGGGATGGGTCGTCGAGATGTGGCTCAAGCTCCAGAAGATGCAGGGCATGCTGGAGGATGAGCCATGGGAGGGAGAGCAGCAGTACGTTGTCGGCACCGTCCTGGACGACATCCAGCACCTCCTCAACATGCTCAAGGAGGAGGATGAGATCCGCGAGTGGGTGGGCTATGTGCAGCCGCACATGCCTCCCCAACCCCAACCGCCCTCTCCGGATGCCAACGAGGAGGAGCCCATCGCGGCGCCCAGCTTCGGCAACGGCAACGGCTTCGGCACCCCCCGCCTCCTCAAGCACAACGTCACCGGCACCAGCATCCTCAAGCCCAAGACCGGCATCAAACGTACCCCCCTCTCCTCTTCCTATCCTCCTCCTCTTTGAGCTTTCCTTTGCACTCAGGCAAGGCGGTGAAGACCCTCATGCCCAAGGTCTGGCGCCGCAAACACGACCGCAACCGTGAGCACGACCTCAGCTTCTCCAGCTCCCCGCCCAAGGCTGCCAAGGAGAACGAGCCCAGCTTCCAGTTCAAGGACAACAGCAGCTCCGACGACCAGGCCATGCGCACCCCGCTCGGCCTCAAGAAGAAGAAGAAGCCCTGCAAAAGTGGTCTCCCCTCTCTCTTTTTCTAGGCTCTTCCCTAAGCCAGGTTTCCTCTTGTCAGGTGGACGTAGCGCCGAGCTGCTGGCACAGTCCATCGCCTACTACTGCAAGCAGAAGCCCAAGGAGGAGCCCAAGTCACCCAAGAAGGAGCCCGCCTTGGCCTCGCCCAAGAAGGAGCCCGCCTCAGCCCCCGCCTCCCCCAAGACCGCCAAGCCAGGCTCCAGCCCCAAGAAGGAGCCCGCCTCGGCCCCCGCCTCCCCCAAGGCCCCCAAGCCAAGCTCCAGCCCCAAGAAGGAGCCCACCGCGATGCCCAAGGCCGCCTCCCCGCCGCCCAAGGAGAACAAGGAGAACGAGCCGGACTCCACCACCAACGAGGAGGCCTACCAGTCCGACCCCTCCATCCACAACTTCTCCCCGCCCTCCCCCTACTCTCCAGGCCCCAAGGACTCTCCCCAGTACAAGTACTAGTCCCTTTTCTTCCTCGCCTCCCCACGCCTTCTTCTAGCCCCCTAGCCCAGCACTCCCAGTCCCTGCCCAGCCAGTCCCAGTCCTTCTCCTAGCCTAGCCCAGCCCCAGCACTCCCAGTCTTCTAGTCCCTGCCCAGTCTTTCTCTCTCTTCTACTCCGTTGCCACTTCTCTCTTCTACTCCTCTTCGTTGCCTCTTGAGGCCCTCCCTTTGTTGCCCTCTTTGGTGCCGCTTCCTAGTTTGACGCTTTTGTTGCGTGCTTTTTCATATCTTTTGGCAGCCAAATTTGGCCTCTCTCTCAAGTCTACTTCTACGTTGCCTTCATTGCGTTTGGAAAAAAAATTCCCCGCCTCCTATAAGCCAACCACCATCATTAGTCACAAATAAAAATAAATAACAAAACAATCAAATAGAATTCTGCATGAAACCAATAGCTATGGTCCCTATAAGTGGGCAAAAAGAGGTCCTTCGTAAGCAAAAGGAGATTTTTTTGGCGTTATTTTATATTAGGCGGGAGGCCAAAAACATTTGGGGGAACATCATTACTCTCGATCAATACAAAATCACAATAAGGCAAGGCCACAGTCAGTCAAGGCCACAAACATAATAAATGAGCTAGATAATTGTTGGCAACCTCGCCAACCTTTGGACTTCCTAGCACAATCCTCACCAGATTGCCACCATACGTGACCTTCAGTCTTTAGCGCATAGGACATGAGCACCCTGCCCCCCATCAACAATGCCCCCTTCTGCTGGCTACTCCTGGCAAGAGCCACACCAAGCACTACGATGCCTGGTATAGCTTGCGCCAGGACATCTAATTTTGCTCTATCCACATGCCCTGGGAGGTACTCACCAGATTTACCACCAAGGCAAATGACAAAAGCAGACATCATCATCAGCAAGACTGCTTTAGCGCCAGCAGTAGTCTGTACAAGCTGCAGGAGCAAGTAAGTCCATTGCAGTCCCTCTTTGTAAACGCCATCTCTTTCTTCTTAGTACCAGACACTACGAGATGCGGCATCAAGTGTGAGGAGAAGTGTCTCCTGAAGGGCAGTGGCGAGTTGGCGACTGGCTGCTGAGCACTGGTGTGTGTCCATTGAGACTGGGGCAAAAGCGACTTTAGCAGCCTCATTAGCTTGGTGCACTCACTTCATTTGCTCTTTGTGTCAGAGCAAGGTCTGACTCTGAACTTTCTGAGCAAGGTCTTTCCTGTTGCCCCTCCGATCACCCGTGACAAATAATTTGAAGCCCCAATCGCGCTCTGCAGCTAGACACTGCCCTTGAGAACAGCACATTTGTCAACGCAGCAAATGATTGGTGGTGGCCTTTGCCACGTCGATTGACTCTGACCTCCAGTCCACCCACCACAACTTTGCCCCATACCAGATCTTGGATTGAGTGAATGAGTGAGTGTGAGTCCAAAATGAGCCACCCATGCTGGCGGCCAACACAGAGCATGATAAAGAAGACGACAGGCTGGGGCAGGGTCTCAGCGCCATAGCCGTCGATAGCCTGGTCTTTTTTGCTTTTTTGTTGCCTTTTTCGGCGGTTGTTCTGGCCTTTTCTTGTTGAACTTTTTCGCTGAGAACCATTTGTGGAGCGCGTTGTTACACAAGCAAAACAGAGCAGCCTGCGTCAGGGCCTGCAGCACACCCGCCAAGAGACTCCTGCATTGACAAAAACTTTACAATTCCTGATCAGCTGTGGGAAATTCAGACATTTTCACAATGTTTGCGTCACTTGGCCCTAGGAAATGGGAAAGTGTGGGTGAGCGCTGCATCAGGCATGGAGATGGAAAGCATTAGTGCACTTCCTTTATCTTTTAGGCCAATAATAGAAGCTAGTCCATTCCCATTTACTAATGATGATAAAAATGAGCGGCAATTGCAGATGAAGAAAGACCTGGCCTGACCTGACCCAAGAACCCAAGAGCCTCAAGGCCTCAGAATAGAGGTCATGGAGGCCATGGAGGAGCCAGCGATGGTGAAGTGCCTGTTCTGCTCAGAAAGCTTTGCTGTGGACATGATCAGGCAGCCTAAGCTGCTGCTCAGGAGTGTTGACAACGTCATCTGCTACCATGGCTGAGACCATTGGCTGGCCAACTTCTACCGGGATGCCCCTAGCTGTATTGATGGCTACCAGTACAACACCCTTGAGCACTACTACCAGTTCCTTTCTTTGCGGCTTAGGCTTCTTGGTGCGTGCGTGCAAGTGCGAGGAGGAGGCTGCCAAGGCTGCCGACACTCTGCAGTAGCAGAAGATCCTAGAGGCACACTCACTCTGCTTGGAAAGCTTTGCCGCCAACATGATCAGGCAGCACTGCATTCCATGCTCCTTTCTCAGCCCACTTCTGGCAATGAAAGCCAGTTGTTTGAGAGCAGTACTATCCTTTCCAGTGCAGCCACTGGAAGCGCACTGGTCACTAGAATTTGCTGCCATTCCCACCTTCCCCAAACAGGAAGCTCAGCCACCTATTCACCTCTTAGGCAGGCAGGGAGAGAGGAATGAGAGAATGCGGATGGGGCAGAGAAGACGCTGCACTGCTGACACTGTGGCTTCCACACCTTCCAATGGAAGCAAGAGAAGCGATGCGAAAGTTGGTGCTGCGTTCTTCCAGCTTTTCTGAAGTAAATGTGTGGTGGTTTTGAGGCATGTCATGGAGGTGCACGAAGCCTTGTGCCAGGAAGGTAAGTGACTAGGACGAGCTTGCCACCTAGCAAAGAAGGTGAGTAAAATCTGCATGCAAAGCAAGACATAGCAGCAGAGATGGAGGACATGTATTGGATGTGCACAATGCGTCATGACAGGAGGCCAGCCGTCAGTACTACCAGAGCCAGGCCAGACGCTATCATAGGCCAACCAGCTGGAGGAGCCCCAGAAGCCCCCTCACCCACTAGAATCGCAAACAGTGATGAGCACTTAGAATTCTGGCCCATCCAGGTAGGTCAGGTCTGGTAGGGGGGGGAGGGGGTGGATCCATTCAAGCCATTTCGAGGTGATTCATTTTTCAGGTGCTCATTACTTCTACCTGACCTGAAAAAAATGGAATGAGTTGGAATTTTTTTCTGGGTTCTTTTTCTCGGAGAAGCTGAGACAAACGTCAACAGAAGAATGTCAAACAAAGCAGAGATCATTGAAGGCCTATTTCTTGGGAAACATGAGCCACTGATTGGCCCCAAATATGACCTCAGATTGGATACTATCAAGTGCATCAGACGGCGCGGAAGTCGATCACCAAGAAACAGAAGGATATGCAGAAGGGCGGCGCTGACAAGCCTGACGAGGTCACCAGCACCTCCAACGGTTTCATCCCCACCGCCTCCTGCTGCCCGCGCCAGCTCTCCAAGTCCTCGCACAACCCGCCATCCCCACCGCCGCCTCCCCCCGGCCCCCACGACCCCACCCCTGCCATCATCATCCTCAACTTAAAACGTTCCTCTTTCTCTTCTCCTCCATCCTTCCCCTCTGGCCCTTTACTTCTTGTCCCTTAGGCCTCTCTGCCAAGTCCGTCTCTCTCTCTCTCTCTAGTGAGATCTGCATCAAAATGAGTCTATGCTTCCTTTTTTGCCCTTTTTGCCCAGTTTCAGTATATGTACAGGTAGAATAGAACGGTGCAATTGCTTCCTTCCTACTTGCGCTACTTCCTACTTCCTAAAAACGAGACACGGAGACATGGTAACCTGAACTCCAGAAACGGCTAGACGGCTAGGCTTCTTGGTGCATCAAGTGCATGAAGGAGGCCGCGACACTCTGCAGCAAAAGAAGATCCTAGAGGCACACCCGCTCTGCTCGGAAAGCTTCGCCAGCAACATGATGGCCAACTTGGGGGGAGGGTTCTAGGAGTCAGCTCTTTTTTGAAATATATTAGCATTTATGATGCCTAATGCACAGGTAGTGGAGCGTTTCTGCTTCTTCTCCAGTTCTCTAGACAATGGACATAATGGCAACATTTCCTTTCCAATCCTTCCAACTCTATACCCTACAGCGCTTTTGGACGAAAATGGAGAGCAGAATGTTTTTAAAGACCTCATGAAAGAAAACTAATAGTGCCGAGCAAGGAATAAACATCGGCTGATGTTACGAACCCCCCCCCCCCCCAAGAATTTGGCCCCCCCATCAAGAATTCCCCCCTCAAGAATTTGGCCCCCCCCAAAAATTTGGCCCCCCCTTAAGAATTTGGCCCCCCCCCTAAATTTTTTTTTAAATATTGTTGTATATTTTTGACCGCGGAGCGGCCCGAAGGGCCCGCTCCGGCCGGTCTGTTGAGGCACTCAACTTTTGTCCTCATATATATATATATATATATATATATATATATATATATATATATATATATATATATATATATATATATATATATATATATATATATATATATATATATATATATATATATATACTAATAATATTTGCTTCAGTGGCCGCGCTTCGCGCGGCCACCTTGTCAGGACCACTGAAGAGCAATATAAGAAAAGGAAAATTCCACTGATCAGAAAGCCAAATTCAAAAGAATCAATGACTATAATCATCGCATACAGTCAATGTGATCACTGGTGTTGAACATCTGAATATCCCTAGTAATGAATACCTTGCAACATCAGTTCACTGAGTAGGGCCAAATTCGCAAAAATTGGCCTCACTCAATGAATTTTTTTGCTAAAATAGTTTGAGTAAAATGAAAAAGTAAATAGATGGTCTTAAAAAGAATTGTTCAGTCTTGAATTTAAAAAAAAAATTGCCAAGAAATGTTGAAAATTGAATGAGCTAGAGCAAAGTAAAGTTTAAAAAGACCCAAAAATTGCAAAAATCAACACGTTTTCACTCATAATTCATTTTTAAGGAAAAACCGCGAGGATGAGAAAATATATTTTGTGAAACTCGTTGAGATCGATCCAAAATGCTATCATACGCCTGGAAACACTTGGAAACCGTTCTGCCCAAGGCATTTTATCACCCGTATTATATAAGACTAGGTTGAGCTTCGCCGTCGCCTACGGCGACTCTAATGAACCAGCTAGAGAAAAGGAAAATGGTGATACAAGAAGGCAAATGGGGGTGGGGGGGCAAATGGATTGGAGGAATGTAATTGGGCTGCATGGGTCCCGCTACACGGGTGCTCAGCTTTTTTCATGCATTGCCTCTTTTTTGGTCTGTTGACTCTTTTACAAACCAACCCCACCCAGTGGCCGAATTACAGCCACACCAATGAATGCCACAGCAAACACCTGGCTGTCCTCAAGGGACTTCAAAGATTAGGCATACAACCCAATGAGGTTAGGTCGCCTGTAAGATATGCTGGTCTATTAACCTGTAAGGAAACTTTTGTGTAATGACTGAAATTTTGCACACCTGGGTAGCTTCCAAATCTGCGCAGTTGAAAAACATTGAAAAAACTTACATTTTCGATGTTTTAATCACATTCCCGAAATCGAGGCAAGCTCTATAACTCAGAATCGTGTTCCCCGACCCCAATTTACCCAAAAACACTCTCACCTCCTCACAGAAAGCATCCCCCATGGCGCGCGAAATGCTCACTCACAGGACAGGCTCCTCTATTATATATATGGACTAGGTTGGGAGAGGCCTGCGGCGCACATCATAAATTTCGCTTATTGATTTGTGTATTTTTGTTGATTTATAGTTCAAAATCAATTAAAATTGCCATATTGAATTTTCTGTTTCTCTTTTGATATCTTGTTTATTTTTTTAATTTTTTTATCATGGTAAATTTCTGTTGCTTAATTCTTCTTTTTGCAAATTAATATTTTCACGTTACTCTGAATATTATTTATTCTGAACTTGTATTCTTTCTTATTAATCTTCTATGCTATTTTATTTCATGTCTGTTATTAATTGTTCTAAATTTAATCTCTTTTATTTTTATTTCCGCTATAGGTTAGGTCAAAGTTTGTGCGATGTTTGCTCTTTGTTGAGCTAATTAGTTTTTCTTTTTATTCAAATTTATTTCAAAGTGAATTCAAATTTGCAACTGAGAATTTGTTCAAATGTTTATTTAGTTTTCACTTTTATTATTTTCCATTCCCTTCGATTAATATATTCTAACTATCTTATGTTGCAATTTTCTATTGCATTAACTCTTTCGTTTCTTGCGAATCATTTTCATTTTATCTATTTTTGGTTTTATGCCCTTGCTGTATATTGATATTTTTTTGCACTTTTTTATGATTCTTAAACTTACATTTTAATATGATTTATGAAAAAATCAAAGTATTAGTATATTTTGAGCTATACCATTATTTGATTTCATTTTCTTTTCATTTTATCTATTTTTGGTTTTATGCCCTTGCTGTATATTGATATTTTTTGCACTTTTTAATGATTCTTAAACTTACATTTTAATATGATTTATGAAAAAAATCAAAGAATTAGTATATTTTGAGCTATACCATTATTTGACATTTTATTTCGCTTTCTTCAATTCCACTTCATTCAATGGATTTTTTTAATGCAATATTTAGCAAGCAAACGCCAAGGAGACTAAGATAAGTGCATGATGGCGATACCTTTTGGTCTAGGCTGCATGTGTCTGCCTACACGGGTGCTCAGCCTTTTTCAGGCAGTAGCCTCTTTTTTGATCTACCGACTGCTTTTGCAACTCCCAACCAGCAACCAAAATTTAAAAACCACACCAAATGAATGCAATTCGCCAACAGAAGGCGAAGGAAAAGCTAATTCTTAAATAATTTTAACAATTCCAATGGTATTTTGCATATAAAATAAGTGTCTATTGAATGCAATAAAAAATAATACGAAATTTAAAGCCAATTTGAAATTTGGGCTGCATGGGTCCCGCTACACGGGTGCTCAGCTTTTTTCATGCATTAGCCTTTTTTGTGGTCTTATGACTCTTTTAGCAAACACCTGGCTGTCCTCGAGGGACTCAAAGATTAGGCACCGAACCTAAGAGAGGTAAGGCTGCCCGAGATGGACACTGGTTAGTCAATTTGGAAAATTATCTTTAAGGAGTGCAATATCACCCGATTGGATAGCTTTCCAAAACTGCGCAGATGGAAAACATTGAAAAAACTCACATTTTCAACGTTTTAAGCACATTCCCGTGATCGGAGCAAGCTGCCAAAAACATATTCTTGTTCAGCGCCCCCGATTTACCCAAAAACGTTCTCACTTCCCATGCAGCTACTGAATTGGGCTTGCGCGAAGTTATCTCGTAACGGACAAGGCTTAGCATTCATATTCTGGATATCTTTTTTTTTTTTTTTTTTTTTTTTTTTTTTGCGAATTCTCAACGGATCTGGACATACTTTTTTTCCCTGAAAGCTATAATGTGCCGCTTGGATCCTGGGGGCGTGGAGCTGGTGCCGGACCATTAGAAACATTACTTTCCTGAGTAGGAAAAAGTTTTTCCCGAAAATTACCAATTTCCTCTGTAGCATCTGAACGGCTGAGAATTGCACACAAGACTTGAGTTTTTTTGTTCACAAGTCATATATAGCGGTTCCAAATCTGTGCTTACTTTTGAAAATAGTTGAGAAACCACAGACTTACCCTCTTGAGTGACAAACTTTCACGCACCGCAATAGCATCAATAATCAGTAACAGCTGAACGGCTGAGAATAGAACAGAAGACTTGAGTTTTTTTGTTCACAAGTCGTATATAGCGGTTCCAAATCTGTGCTTACTTTTGAAAATGGTTGAGAAACCATAGACTTTTCCTTTTGAGATGCAATGTTCACCCACCCTCACAGCAGAAATTTTCCTTAATTTTTGGATTTTGCTACATGTGAAGGTGTAAGCGCTCCGCGGTCACCTATTGCGCTTTGCGCCATATACTTGTTGTTTCCCCCCCAAATTTCCCCCCTAATCTCTCCCAAATTTCCCCCCTAGTTGTATATTTTTCTTCCCCCCCCCAAGAATTTGGCCCCCCCTAATCGATTTTGGCCCCCCAAGACTTTGGCCCCCCCTCAAGAATTTGGCCCCCCCCAAATTTTTTGAAATATTGTTGTATATTTTTGTTTTCAAATACTGCATTTATCTTCACAAATACCAATTCGTCATCACTTGGTGGGGTCCAATAATATCTGATCAGCTTCAACATCTCCACAAATATCACTCTTCCCTTCTTCTCCCCATGAAAACGCCGGAACATGAAATTGTAGAGGAATCCTGGGAGGACTTGATTATTGGGATCCCTGAGGTTCCGGAGTGTTTCTTTCAGTTGCTTCCAGGATGTTTCTGCAAGGGGCACATTGATCTGGGGGGATTTTCTTGAGGGGGGGGCAAACCAATGTTGTTCGTGTGGATTTGAGGGTCGTTTGGATTGCGAAAGTGCAGTCGATGATTAATCCACCGATGGTCATACTGGTCTTGTAGTTGGTTTATGTTCCAATATGCTCTCCTGAATAAATGACATTTTTTAAAATGCAGGAGTTAATGGAATAAAAATCAACCATTGATCAGATATGATTCGTGTTTTGTTTTGTCGATTTTGTTTCCAGACTGATCGGATAGAGTGCAAGCAGAGAGAATAATTGCAATATTTCTCATCACGCTGAGTGTGGGTGGTGTGGGTGCCATGTGCGAGATGCAGGGTGCCAGTCTGAAGTGCGGCAATTTGGCGGCCCTCTAAACAGGGGGCCATCATATAAGAGTGTCTTTTTCAGCTGCCCGACTGGCTGGGATGGGGCGTTCGTTGGCAGTCACTTCACCCAGTGCACCGGCACTGCAGCAGCCTTTGCCCGAGCGTACTGCACCAAGGAGTTCGAGTGCGACATCATCGCGCTGACCAGTACCGCCTGTTGCCGCATGAACAGTTAGCCTTCCCTCTAACCCTCTCTTCTCCCAATCCCACCAAAAAGTGCTTGCAGAGACGGAGCGCTGCAGTATCGCCTGTGAGCAGCGCTGTCTGCTGGGATGGGATGGCCTCTCGGGAACCCTCGAGTCCGTGGGGATTGGGCTGATAGAGGATGCGGCCACTGGAAAAATTGTTACCCTCCTACCGCTCATCTTCCAAGATAGTTCTCCTTCACCCTTCGCACAGGCTTGGTGGTGGCTGCTGGTGGGACTGGCCCTCATCGCGTTGGCCGCCATCCTGGCCTTCTGCTTCCGCCGCTTCATCCGCAACTGCCGCAACTAGCTACTAACTTCCTTTTTTTGTTCCAATTTACTACGCTAGCATGTATATAAGTTAAGCATGGTGTTTTACAATTGAGCGAGCGTGCCTACTGATAATAACCCAGCGAGTGGTGAGTAGCCACACGGCACCCTTCGCGTGGTAGAATAAAATAGGCGCAAAATGCTCAAAATGCACTTGCGCGCAAAGAAAGAAGGAAGGCCAGTGGCATGTCGCTAGTGATGAAATGCAAGAAAACATTAAAAGACTTGTGGTGAAACTCGCCCCGCATGTTCTTCTGCATTTCCCGCTTTATCTGGATTATGAACATTTCGAAGCCTTGATAACTCGAAGGCAGGAGCCTACGCCGCCAGCCCTGAATGGAGCAGTATTGGATACTGCATTCTCGCCAGCTATGGTTCATTTTTTGGTGTGATTAGAGCATTGAAAGAGATATAAATAAGTTGCAAAAAGTGCAAGTGAGATCATGAGAGTGGATATGACTGCAGTTTGGCTTCATCCCAACGACGCACTGTACTGTGGAAGTATTCGAGCTGGAGGAGCCCTTTCAGTCAAAACGGCGCAATGACTGGCATCTTCTCAATGCGTTTACTGGAACTCCGAATCGTGTTACGCTTGGAGTGAGTGAATATGATCTGTGAAGTCGGATGAGCAAGATAATTTTTAGGATGACGTCGGAGTGGAAACTGCAGGAATGGTTTCCAGCTTTCGTCTCGTCTGTCCGCAATGCTCTCGCCAACACCATGAGCATGGTCCTGGAGTGCCATGCCAGGCAGCCGACACTTCTCTTCTTGTCCCATGGCATGAGGTTTGGTAATGCTTCAAATGAGGATTCAATGCATAATTACAAGTGGACTAAGGTCAGGGCCGCGATTGATGGTGATGCTGTCGTCTTCCTAAAGTACCATCCCGAAGGCCTAGGTAGCAATGTCATTCGACTCTCCAGCAGCGAAATGGTTCGGAACGTCTTGAGCTAAAGCGTCCTAGCGGACCTTTTCATTCTCCGCGGCTCGTTCGCATGTGGCCCTGTGCTCTACAAGCTGGTGGAGGAGGTAAAGCCTACCCACTTTTAATTTTGCGCTTAGAAAAAGGTTTGCAGCACAAGCGTGGGGTCAGCTGGAAGGACGCAGCCAAGAAGCATCGCCCAGCGGACCTCACTCACGAGCAGCTATATGGTTTTGCTTTCACAATATTCATTGCATCCTTTTTTTACCCCATGCCAATGCAGCGCTCATCCTTGCCACACTGGGCCCTGGGACTGGACTACGCATCCGGGAGATGATGAATGGTGCTCACCTGTTCATCAAAAAACTAGACAGCATCAAGTTATATTTTCTACCTTCCAGGCCTAATTAAACGGGGCAGTCATATTGCCATATTTCAGTTTTTCCAGCTGGCGGTCTTTCATGCCATTTACCTAGGAGCTTGAGACTGGTGTGTGGAAGCTGGTGTTTACGTTTGGAGTGCTGGAAGTGAAGGAAAATGAAAAGCTGGACGAGGAGTTGGAGTAACACCGTTTATTCGCAGAAGGCTTGCTTTGGCATGGCTTGACAATTCCTTTTGGGCACATCTGCCATGAATATCTTTTGTCTTTTCTTGTAAATAAACCTTTAAAGTAAGGTTTTGCAAGATCGTCAGAGAAAAGCGGAACAGATGTTTCCCGTCAAGCCTGCCTCAACATTTACGCATGCCCTCTACTCTGGCCCTCTCTCCAGACCACAGTCAACTCCCTCCTCTCCTCTGTTTTAGCTCCCGCCCTTTCACCATGAGCAATGAGGATGAGGAAGCGATGCATCTGGTGATGGAGAAGGCCAGGGGAGGGGACCTCAAGGCCCGGCAGCTCCTCGACTCCATCCGCCACGACGTCGCCGACACCGGCAACCATCACCACAGCTACAAGGACTCCAGCAAGGTCTCTCTCTCCCTCTCACTTCTCATCCTCTACTCCCTCACCTATGGCTGAGGGGGGTTGAGAAAGGGAGGTGAGAACTTGCAGAGACGAGAGCAGGCAGAGTGGCAGTCTCAGCGCCGCAAACGGACTCTGGAGTGGGAAGGGCACAAGTCCCACTCCAGCCGCAGTCACCCCATCCTCAGCGGCTCCAACGCCATCAAGCCCAGCCTCAGACGACGAGAGCAAGAGGGACGGGGAGAGGATAGGAAGAGCCAAGTTCCCGCTCCACCCCATCCTCCCTCTCCCAAGTACCGAGCGGGCATCAAGCCGCCCCGCTGGTCCCCGCCGTGCTCAGGGCCCTCACGGCCCTCCTCCATTGTCATCCCAGTGGCCAAGCACCGTCCATCGCTGCCCAGCTCCTCCTCGCGGCACAAGCAAAGTGCCAGTCCATCATCAGCGCCCAACTTGGCTCTGCCCAAGAGACTCCGCCCCCGCTCACCATCGCCCAGGCGCTCCAAGGCCCCTTCGCCACCGGCCAAGACCTCCTTGACGCCGCCCAAGGCCTCCTCCCTGCCAGCCAAGTCATCGGCGCCGCCCAGGAAGGACCAGTTGCCGCCAGTGAAGGTCAAGTCCCCGCCCTCCAAGGCCACCTCTGAGGACAAGGAGCCCATCGTCATCGACCACTCCAGCTCGGACGGCCAGGTCCTCTCCGCCCCTTCCCCAGAACTCTATGACCCAGTTCATGGATGGGAGCTAACCCGCTCCCTTCCTTTGAATCTGCCGATAAGAGGCTGGGGCAGGGGAGAAGGAGAAGGACCCGAGGGATTGAAGGGACAAGGTGAGAAGCTGCGACGGGAGCTGATAGAGGACCAGTCGCCAGTCACCAGCTCCATCATCTCCATCGCCCCCTCCTCCAAGAAGGAGAAGGCACCCCCAAGCCTCTTCTGGGAGTGGCTGGAGGTTCTCCTTTCACTCTCCCTCTTCTTCCCGCCGGGGCCGCGGCGGTGGGGGCGGGTCCGCCGACGGGATTTTTCGGGGAAAATTTTGGTCATTTTTGAGACTTCAAAAATTCGCCAAAAATCAAATGTTGAGTTTTGCATCCTCACAGGCCCAAAAGTCTTAGAATTGAGTCTAGTTTCAAAAAAATATATAAAAAAGGGGGGTCAAAATTTTTGGGCAACCAACTTTCGAACCTCAATAAAGCTCTCTTAAATTATTAACAAGTATATGGCGCAAAGCGCAATAGGTGACCGCGGAGCACTTAGTTCTGTGGTTTCTCAACCATTTTCGAAAGTAAGCACAGATTTGGAGTCGTTATATATGACTTGTGAACAAAAAAACTCAAGTCCTCTGTTCAATTCTTAGCCGTTCAGCTGTTACTGATTATTGATGCCATTGCCATTGCATGAAAGTTAGTCACTCAAGAGGGCAAGTCTGTGGTTTCTCAACCATTTTCAAAAGTAAGCACAGATTTGGAATCGTTATATACGACTTGTGAACAAAAAAACTCAAGTGTTCTGTTCAATTATCAGCCGTTCAGCTGCTACTAATTATTGATGCTATTGTCATGCGCGAAAGTTTGTCACTCAAGAGGGAAAGTCTGTGGTTTCTCAACCATTTTCAAAAGTAAGCACAGATTTGGAATCGTTATATACGACTTGTGAACAAACAAACTCAAGTGTTCTGTTCAATTATCAGCCGTTCAGCTGCTACTAATTATTGATACTATTGTCATGCGCGAAAGTTTGTCACTCAAGAAAGAAAGTCTGTGGTTTCTCAACCATTTTCAAAAGTAAGCACAGATTTGGAATCGTTATATACGACTTGTGAACAAAAAAACTCAAGTTGTCTGTGCAATTCTCAAGATTACAGGTGCTACAGCACAAACACACTATATTGCAATTTTCAAGCCTTTCTACCCAAAAAAGTAATGTTTCAAATGCTCGGAAACCGGTTCCACCCCTCCAGATCTTCCTAAAATATTATTACCTTTCAGGAAAAAAAAAGTTTGTCAAAATCCGTTGAGAATTCGCCCGTTCCCAGCATTTCCAGATAGATATATATATATATATATATATATATATATATATATATATATATATATATATATATATATATATATATATATATAAAAAAAAAAAAATAAGAGGACAAAAGTTGAGTAACCTCTATAGACCGCGGAGCGGCCCTTCGGGCCGCTCCGCGGTCAAAAATTAAATAGCAAATAACATGAAAATTTGTAACTTTCCAGTTTTTTAACGAATGTGGGTGATATTATTCGTTTAGGTACATATAGGTGTAGGTAGGTTTCATACATTTCTGGATAAAAAGGCTTTCACATCTGCCCAAAGCAAACGATCGATCGTAAGCTACCGCAAAGGATGATTCTAATAGTGATCCCCGGAGCCTAACATGCTAGTCGGAGCCTGAAAGAGGCGATCACTGGCAGGTCGCATGGCAGCATCGAAGGCGTAGTATCGCATCTGACCACCCTCACCGGCCTCCCACTGCTTCACATCCCTCGGATTGTGGAGCAGGAGCAGACAAACCCGAGCCAGCCCGTCATGCCCAAAGCCTTGGCAAGGTCCTGTGAAAGGGGGCCGATCTGGAGGGGTCGATGATTGGCTAATATGGGCTGACCATAGCTGAGGCATTTGGTGGCACAGGCAGTGCTGCTGATGATGTGGGAGTAGGTGCGGAGGATTTGTTGGTCACGCTCTGCTTGCGCTATCTGCCGACCCCTATACTCTGCTATCTCCAGGCTGGCACCGCTAGCCGTGTAAAAAGCTGCAATGCTGAAGTTGCATTAGTGACAAATGGCCGTGATGTGAGAATTGCCTAAACTCACTAAAAATAGTTTTATTGGTCCCTCTTTTCGTCTAGTTTGTCTCAATGCAACCAGATTTTTTGGTTGCTTCAAGATCTTGGCTGTGGATAAGCTTAGGTTTCACGTGGATGTGACAAATCAAACTCAAAGCATGCATACGATGGATTTGTAGGATAGAAGAAAAGGGCCAACAGTCCAGCTGACAGATGCTGTGCGTGGGGTTGGGCCAAATGTTGGCATGGTTGTTGAGGTCGTTGTCGTGATAGGCGGCGAGTTTTTTGTAATAGGCCACGTGATTGTGCTGAGAGTATAGTGGGGCGGGGCCCCAATTTCCGAAAAAAACAAAGCTCAGCTCTGCCATATCTTTTCGTCGACGATGATTGCCCAGACAATGCTGTTTCCCTTTCAATGAATGGGTGGGCAGAGAATGCTTCCCAGACAATGCTTCTAGCGACCTTCATACTGCGAATAGAGTAGATGCCCCATTTGCTCTTTCGTGTCGTTGCAGTTGATGTACCCTGAAGGCTGAGCAAATGAGTTTCTCAAACTAAGAAAGATGGAGCGGAGCACCAGTAGTTTCGGAGATTGTGCTGTGGGCTAAACTGATCAAGTAGGCCTCCTCCTCCTGCTATGCAAGCTTTTGGAGGCATCACATATTAGCGGCCAAAAAAACCTTCGTTTCTGGTTGCATTACGATGCCACGAACACCAGCCGTTCCCTCCGAACGACAATCGGCGTAGTAGTCATTGATTGCTATAAAAATATCTTGGTCGAACATTTAAAATACAAAAAACCATTGAGTTATTTAGCACACCTATTTTGGTTACATCAACTCGCTTGTAGCACCTATTTGGATCGCTTGGCGAAAACCCTGAGAATCCACGGTTGTCACAATAGGTATTCATATTGGGGCCTCAATTTAAACTAAATCATCTCACCTGAAAATGTTTCGAAGGCAAACCACCTTTGATAGCGTTTGAAAATCTTGAATAGAGCAAACCAACCAATAAGAATTGGCGCAGCATGCTCCTTTTGTGAGGCCGATTTGATTTTGAGACCATGCTCAAGATGAGAAAAGCCTGGTATCCTAGTTACTAAAAGCAACGCAGTATCTTTCGTTTAGAGTTGGGGAATCATAAACTGAACTGAACCAATCGAACTCAATTTGATTGTCTGATGAGTCATCTTTTTGCGGGGTATCTTCCGTTTATTCGGCCACAAAGCAACACAATCGTTGCACTGATTGCTGTCTGGCGAATGAAGGCAAAATTAGACTGGCTGATCAGATCTACAAGCAATAACAAAGTTTTCAAAATGAAATTTTAAAAAAAAATAGAAAAAGAAAAGGAATGCAAAATTGCATCGACCGGGAATCGAACCCGGGCCGACCGCGTGGCAGGCGGCCATTCTACCACTGAACCATCGATGCGCCTGTCCTAACACCCCCAACAGGCACTGGTCATTCTATCAGAAATGGTTGATACATGTGCAAACGACTGTTGCCTGGGCCCACATTGTCAAACACCTCATTTCCTTATCTTTCTGAAATTATTTTTTGTGTCACAAAAAGCTGAAGTGCATTTTTTCTTGCGTCAAACAGTAGAAATGAAAGCATTGTCTATGAGCTAGCCTAAACTAGGTAGACTTGAACAGGAGATTTTAATAGCACCAGCTTGCTTTACCGAAAAACAACTTTCCTGGTTGGAATTGCTCATACTTCTTCTCTCGCACAGCCGTTTTATACTACTAGGTTAAATGTTGAAATATTTTCGGTTCTCATTGGTTTTATGCATTTTATTCGAAGCACTTTACAGCTTGCAAAAATTCCTACAAAGACAATGTTCGCTCAAGTTACAATTCGTAGGGTAGTCAAGGCGTCAATACTAGCCAAGCCGCCAAAGCAATGGGCAAGAAAAGCCGCCAATTCTTAATACTTTGCAAAGGCATCAAGCAAGGCCATCTTCGAATCGTGCAGTTTTTCATAACGCGCATAAGAAAGCATATTTCATTGACATTTCTCCAAAAAACTCTCGCATGACTAGCTGTCTATGCACTAATCAGCTGCTAAATTCACATCAGAGTAGTCTACGGAAAAGGCTAGAAAAAGTCATAGACCAATCTTCAGAGCAGCATCCTAAGATTCAGCTTAGGGGCGGATAAAAGAGGCTATAGGCAGGATGGGGTTAGGAAAGCGGGAAAATGAAGCTAAGGATAGAATGGGTGGGGTATATGGGCTGTGGGTTAGTAGACGGGGGCGGGGGAGCGAACGACGCGGGTGGTGGTGGAGTTGCCGATGGAGGAGGGGGCGGCGATGGCCGGTGGCGTGGCGGTGGTCGAAGTTGTGGAGCTGGAGGTGTAGGTGGACTTCTTGTAGTACCTGTCAAACGGGCTCCCTTGCCTTGCGTTGCTCTTGGGGTAAAATCGGCCAATCACCACTGTCACCCGGAGAAGCCAGCCGAATAGAGGAGGAGGAGCGAGAGAGGGGCATTTTATGCTTCAGGTAATAATATCTGCTCTGCATCACATAGTCATGAATAAGTCTAAGCTTAGTAAGCTTAGACTTAGTCATGAAGATGTGGCTCAGACTGAATATAGCTGAAGCATGATATGCCCAAGAAAGGGGCCAGCGATAGAAATAGAAGGGGGACCCTGGGCATTTCAGCACCGCCACCATATTCTCAGTTACCTTGCATCTATCATCGTCCCAGTCGTCTGCTTCAAAGTCTGGCCATCAAGGAGGGGGATCGTAGGTCATTGAGGCATTAAAACTCGTCTTACATAAAAACCTCCATTCACATTCAGCGGGGGTATTCTAGGGGTCATTGAAGGCGGGAGGGTTCACCAAAGGCTCAGAAAAAGCCTAAATAACTATTTCAGGTATAGTGAGGAGGCGGACAATATCCGCCTGAGCTCCGGGGAGGGGAGAGGAAAAGCGGTTGAACTTGGTGGTGACGTGGCGGCTGATGACGCCCGGCTCCACTGGGGCCTCCAGGACCTTGCGCTCCTCCTGACTGAGCATGCTGAACTCCTTGCCGGGGTCGGAGGAGGTGTACATCTCCTTCACGTAGGAGACCTACAGAGGGGGCAGTAGGTTGAGGTTGAGTAGAGGAAGGGGGAGGATTGAAGAGTGCCTTGTTGCCGTCCTTGTCGAGGAACTCGCCGGTGGTGGAGGCCTTGGTGTTGGCGCCGGGGCCCGTCTTCTGCCAAAGGGAGGCGTTGTCCTTGCTGTCCGTGGAGTAGTTGTAGCTGGAGACCAGGGGGCCTTCAAAAAGACCTTGTAGTCTGTCCAGGCTAGGGAAGGTGTGGCAGACCGCTGGAGTAGTTGGTGGTGGTGGTGGTGTTCTGGGAGGCGGTGTTGGCGGCCCGCTGGCGCATCTCCAGCTCCATCGTCTCCTTCTGGCGACGGGCTTCTTCCTCATGGCTCAGGCTGCAGTAACCTTTTGTGTTCCCATACCTTGACTGATTATCCTTGCTGGCAAAAAAGGCAGCCGAATGTTTCGATGCCGCAACACTCAATTCTCGAGATTATCCATCAGCAATGGATTCAGGAAAATCAATTCAAAGGACTCAGATGATTTCCAACTTCCGCTCAACCGCCAATCTCCCGACAGAAAAAGGTGGCCAACAAACCCAGTGAAGCGCTTGGTGCTGGACAGACTGTAGGAGGTGGTGGAGGTGAGCGGGCGACGGGGACTGATGGCCTCACGAGGGCTCACTGGCGCCGGCATGGGGGCTGGCGGTTGGTAGGTGACTGGAGGAGGCTGGTAGGGCTCCGGCGGGGGTTTGTAGGGGGCCGGGGCGGGGCTGAAGCGCTGCTGCTGCTCACTGCGAGTGATCGTCTGCATCTTGGAGGAGTCGTACTCCACTCGCATGCCCTGTGAAGAGCCTCTATAGCGCCGCATAGTTGGATAGAGAACTGCTGCGGAATGAGGCTGAGGGCCAGGAGGAATGCTGGGTAATTAGAGCCTAGGGGGGTATTTTGGCTAGGAAGGGATTTTTGAAGTGTGGGGGCTAGGTGCGGGGGGCTTTTTGGAAGGGGTGGGGGAGGAAAGGGCGGGGCAGGTACCTTGCCGTCGAGGGCGTAAATGGAGCCGGGAGTGATGGAACGCGCCTCGCGTAGATCCGTGGTGGAGGCAAAGCTTTTCGGCGTCTCGCGAGCCGGCTAAACAAAACAAGGTTTATTGGATACAAATCAAGAAATTGAATGTCGCAAAAAAGGCTGGGATTTTGCTGAAACATCAGACCAGACAGACGAATACTGCTGAATCGACTGGAATGCAATTGTGCAGTAGTTGCACCAACTCAAACAGATTCGCAAATTATCACCAGTACCGGAGCAAAGTTTTTGCAGTCGAAAGCTGAAAAAGTTGATATTAAAGTTAAAATTTTTTTTTGAAAAAAATTAAAAATGTATCCCAAATACCCAGCAGTAGGTTCCACTACCCGAAAATTACATAAGCACTATCAGCGCCGCGAACGAGTCTTTGCAGTTGAAAATGCACCTAATAAAACCCATAAACCCTCTAACCCCCAATTCTCCAAACACCCACCAACCTCATGCCGCTGCATCTCCTGCCGTTCCATCCTCTGCTGCTGGCCCTGGCTCTCCTGTCGGCTGCTGGCTGAGTAGTGGCTAGTAGCAGATCGGAAGGAATGCGCCGAGTGCGATCGCTGCGGCGGCAGCCTGCCCTGGCCTTTTGGCGTGAGGTAGAGGAAGTCGGTGCCCATCTGGTGCCGCTGGCGCTCCCGCTCCGCCAGCCGCCACTCCTCGTCCAGCCGCTGCTGCTCCAGATGGCGGGCCTGTTGGCGCTTCTTGGCCTCCAGTTCCTCCTGCTCTGCTCGGAGACGGGCGTCCTGCTGCTCGCGGGAGGCCGTTTCGGAGCGGGCGCGGCGGGACTCCTCCTCGGCTTCCAGCTGGAATTCAGGGGCCCCCAGGAGGGTTAGCAGTGGCTGGTGGTTTGTGGGTGACTATTTGGGGAAGGTTTAGAAGGACCCAGCTGATTGAACGAGAGATTAGCCGATAGATGGTATGAATGAATAATGGCTGATTGGTTTGGTAGGTATGATTGGTGCTTATGGCTTTTGCCAACATTGCTCTGAGAACTAGGAAATTGGCCAGGCTGACAATGAACAGGCCTGCTGCCATCTCTCCAGCCAACAACTGTCCAAATAGCCTATCAGCTCATCTGAAAGGCAGTACCTGCTGAGAGCGAGCTCGGGCAGTGCGCAGAGTCTCCTGGCGCCGCATCTCCTCCTCCTCCTGACGGCGGATGGCCTCAGCCTTCCAGGCGGCCTCCCGTCGCTGTTCGGAGGCTGCCCGCTCGGAGGAGTAGGCCTGGTAGCGCTGGCTCTCCGCCTGCTGGGCTGCCGCCATCTCCCGACGCCACTGCTCCCGCTGCGCCGCATCCTCCGCTGCCGTCGTTCGCCCAGTCGACCTACGTCCACATCCATCTTCTTGCCCATCCAACATTCCAGCTCCAATCGCGATGGGGGAGGGCGTTGAGTGGGGTTTAGTTGTGGATGGCTGGGCTGGGGTAAATATAGGAGAGGACACTATATTCATTTCCTATATTTACCCCAGCCCAGCCATCCACAACTAAACCCCACTCAACCCCCTCCACAATCGTGATTGGAGAATGTGCTTTTGAGGGCTTGAAGAGAAAAAGGATGAGGAAGGGTGGCAACTGAGAGCGTCGCTGTTCGGTGGAGCGATAGTCGAGGGCGCCCATCTCGTCCCAGTACTGGCGAGTGCCAGGGGGAGGGCCGGAGAAGGTGGCGGAGGCAGCCCCGTAGCGCTCCCCGCGCGAGCTGGACCGAGCCGTCGTCCGCCCAGCTGTCGGCCCGAAATAGGTGCCCTGACAGTATCTTCTCTTCTACTCAACTTGCCCATGTTTCAGGCACAGATTATAAGCGAAGATGTTAATGATTTCTCAATGTCTTTTTTCTTCTGCTTCTTATTTATGCGCAAGCTTGAGGCTAAGTGCTGTCTGCTTGTCGCACTGTCACTGACCTATCATAAATAAAGTAAATGTAGGGTTCGGGAAATCTTGCAGTATGAGAGCATTGAACAAGAAAATTATTAATGATTTGCAAACTAAGTACCTTCTTCCTACCTGATGAAAGTTCAGACCACTTTGAAGAGCAAAGGCAAACATATACTTGTCTATTATAGGTTTCCTTTTTGTTAGCCTGCGCATCTCCCCATCACCCTTCCCACAGATGACCCAGGGTTAACAGCCCAGTCCCAGGTCCCAGCGAAAGCAACCTGGTCCTTTGGGTCGGTGGGTCGTCCGCGGAAGTCCCAGTTCTTGTGCAGGGTAAGAATGGGCGCGGGCCCATCGCGGCCGCCCTTGATGGAGTCGAGGCCGGGGGCGGCGGCCTGGTTGAGGACGCGGGGGTCGGGGGAGCGGGCGGGGCCCCGCCGGCCACTCCTGGGCTCCGTGGAGCGGCTGCGGAAGCGACTGCCGCCCGGCGAAAAGCCGGCGCCCGGCGAGTAGAGCACACCGCCGCGGTCCACCTCCACGTTCACCTGGTGGAAGGAGGGGCTTGAGGGGTGGGGAGGGTTGGTTGAGGTTTAGAAGGGCGTTAGGGGTCTAGGAAGTGTTTTGATGATTGGTGGGGGAGGCTATCTGAATGTGCCCTTTTCTTGAGGTTGAAAATGGGGTCTTGGTTTAGAGACCATACAGAGAATGAATGCGAGCCGTTTGATGTCCGAATGATAGTAAACCAAATGAGAGCTTATTTTGAGCAATGGTTATAAAGAGCCCACTGAAGCTCTACAATGTGCCCAAGCTGTGCATGTTTCTTCTGATTAGGCTGTCAACAATTTGCTCCAAAGCGTGGATTTTAAGCTTTCCTTAATCACTTATATTAAGTTTAAGCCTTCCTTCCTTTCCTTATTCACAGTCTTACATAGCTCAGTCAGGCCAGGCTAATGAGGAGTGAATGAAGTGAAGACCTGGAGAGAGGGCGGCGGACGGGGTGGCGGGGGCTGGGTGGGGTTGTTGGGCTGGAAGAGCTGCTCATTGGCCTGGGTCCCGTGATAGCTGCTGTACTGCTCGTCCCACTTGGATGCCTTGGCTGCGCTCTTCTGTTCCCAGTCCGCCTGCACCTGTATCCCGGCCAACCTTTCTAAACCCTTTTATTTTCAAAGTCTCCAATTGCTTTCCTTTCAATAAATGTTGTCGACATCAATGTCAGCATTATTTGAAAATTATTTGAAAATTCGTTAATTTCTTGAAAAAAAACCCAAGTAGTTTATGACCAAATATTTTTCGAAAAAAAATTAAATCGCAACTATTTTTAGGAATCATGTTTCATTTATACTCTTTGAAAAAACGAAAAAATGTCCCTAAAAAATAAAAAATCCGCCTTCAAAAAAAGAAAGATCTAAAATTATTCTCTCTGTCAGTGAGTAAAGTAGGGAAACTTCCTGTCCGGTGGGATAGCGACGCTCCTGGTTGAGGCTCTGGCCCCAACTTTCCCAGCGTTTGGCCTTGTTCAAGGCCCGGTTGGCCCAGTCCGCCTCCACCTCAGCGCCGGCCGCGTAGTGCTTCGGTTGGTAGTCGAAGCCTGGGCGAAGCCCGCCCGCCTCAAACCAGATTATCAACCATATACACCTTTCTTTCACCAATTTTGATAGACCGGATTTAAAAATGTCTGGGGGATTTTGTCTATGCCCTAACATGATTTGTGCTAAAGTTTTCAGAGTTTTCCTGTAGATAGAAAGGACAATATCCCGATAAGCGGTAGGATTTCCTCTGCATATAGTGCATATAAAATGAGCCCAGCTATCAAACAACACCTCCTAAGCGAACCCAGGAAGATTCGCCCAATCATGCCCATGAAGGGTGTTAAAATGAATATACCAACCCGCCAATCAGCGTCCACCTCAGCTCCGGTAGGGTAGTGCTTGGGGCGATCGTCAAAGTGGAGCACTGCCCCCGTCTGGATCTTGGACAGGCTCTTGTCGCGCCAGCTCGCCTCCACCTCCGCCCCTTGCCAGCCCCATCGTCACTGAGTGTAGGACAAAGGGAATGGAGGACTGGCTCACCAGCCGGGTATCGCCGGGGCTCGTAGTCATAGGGGCGGGAACGGGAGCGGGAGCGCTCCCGCTTCTCCTCGCTTCGAGGCGCCCAGTCCGGCGTCACCTATACAACAGTCATCAGGAATCGCCTATAGTCGTTGAAAATGCTCTTAAGGGATCCCCAATAGCAGCATTGCAGTTCAGCCAAGTGCAAGGCCAAAACATCAACATGCAGACATAGAGATTGTTCAACAGCTTGGAGAGGTTGCTGGGAAGCTGGGCACAGTGTGTCATTGAGGATAAAAGCTTGTTGCATGACCTGCTACAGATGTTCTTCCCGCCAATAACAATTCAGCCAAACCCAAGTCAGAGAAAATACTTTGATCTCATAGCTGCTACTGTTCTCAAAAAACACAAACAGCGCTCTGCAGTCCCCAGCAAAGCATCCCAATCACCCCTATCCCAAAGCGGCGTAGTTAACCTCGGAGCCGGTAGGATAGTGCTTGGGGCGGCGTGGGTCGTCGAAGTCGGCCTGTCGCCCGCGCTCCATCTGCCAGTCCGCCTGGACCTCGGAGCCGGTGGCGTAGTGCTTCGGCCGGTCCTCCACCAGGTAGCCGGCGCCCTTCGGCTCCTCCGGCCGCCAGCTCGGCGCCACCTCACAAATTGGCAAGGCCTAGCTTACCAGCATGATTTAACCTGGCCCCTTTTGTTGAAAAAATTAAGAAAAACAAGTATATGGCGCAAAGCTCAATAGGTGACCGCGGAGCGCATCCTTTATATGATACTTTGTAACTCAAAAATCAAGTCTGTGCTTTCTCAACCAGTTTCAAAAGTAAGCACAGATTTAGAATCGACATATAAGACTAGTGAACAAAAAAATCAACTCTTCTGTGGAATTCTCAAGAATTCAGGTACTACAGTGCAAAAACCGCATATTGCAATTTTACAACTTTCTACCCAGAAAAGTAATGTTTTAAATGCTTCGGGGCCAGTTCCACCCCTCCAGCCATTGTTAAAATTTAATTACCTTTAAGCAAAAAAAAAGTTTGTCCAAATCCGTTGAGAATTCGCCATTTCTCAACATACCACCTTTTTCAAACTTTCTACCCAAAAAAGTAATGTTTCAAATGCTCCGGGACCAGTTCCACCCCTCCAGATCTTCCTAAAATGTTATTACCTTTCAGCAAAAAAAAAGTTTGTCCAAATCCGTTGAGAATCCACCATTTCTCAACATACCCCATTTTTCAAAAGTTCTACCCAAAAAGTAATGTTTCAAATGCTCCGGGATCAGTTCCACCCCTCCAGATCTTCCTAAAATATTATTACCTTTCAGGAAAAAAAAAGTTTGTCAATATCCGTTGAGAATTGAGCATTTTACAGCATACCCCATTTTTCAACATTTCTACCCAAAAAGTAATGTTTCAAATGCTCAAATTCCGGGTCTACCCCTCCAGATCTTCCTAAAATAGCATTACCTTTCAGGAAAAAAAAAGTTTGTCCAAATCCGTTGAGAATTCGCCCGTGGACAGCATTTCCAGATACATATATATATATATATACGCATATATATATATATCAGGACAAAAGTTCAGTAACCTCTATAGACCGCGGAGCGGCCCTTCGGGCCACTCCGCGGTCAAAAATATTAAAAACATTTGTTTTATTTATCAAAATTTAACAAAATGCAAAAATTATTAGAGGGTCTAATTTTTAAATTTATTTTAAGAAAATATTTAAAAATTTAGACTCTCGAATAATTTTTGCGTATTTTTTCGATATTTAGTTGAAATGGGTATTGGAAGAGGCAAATAGGGGGAATTAATGGGCAGACCTGGGCCCCGGTGGGGTATTGCTTGGGGCGGTCGTCGAAGAAGGCAGAGTGGAGGTTGCCAGCTCGCCAGTCCGCTTCAGACTGCGCCGATCGCATGTGCTCCATCTGCAGCTCCGATGCCCCACGAGAGCTGCACATGAGATTTTTTTAACTTTTTCAATCTATTTCTATTAAGTGCCGTGCTAAATAAAGCGTCTCAAAATTTCAGATTTGATAAATTGACAAAACAGTTCAAATGAGAGATTTGAATGATGTGGAAGTGGCAGCAGTGTTTGAGCAACTTTTTCTGCTCCGAAAACTCGTGCACACTGAAAGTAGGACCGTTTCTCCCATAGTCTCTTGAAGCCGCTATTCAACTTTCTATGGGCGCGAGTTTTCGAGAGCACCAAAAATTTCCACCGCATTTCCACAAAAAAATTTTCTGCAATTCTATTCGATTCCAAAAAAAATCAAAATGACCAACTGCATCTCGCCGGCGCTGATGCCGATGGGCGCCGGGGACTGGCGCATGTCCCTGGCCGGACTGTAGACGCGGCCCTGTCTGGCCTCTGGAATCCCACACAACCTCACACCCTCATTGCCTCTCTCTAGCCCCCCTCGCCTCCTCCAAAACTCCTCCCTCCTCCAAGACCCATTGGGAGGCGGCAAAAAGAGGACGTGCGTCTGCTGAGAGGGGGTTGGGTAGGAGGCGGGGAGAAAGCGCACCAGCAGGGCGAGCCTCCCCCGCCAGCGAGCGCTGTAGGAGGCTGAAAGTGGGCGATGGATTGGCGGCTGCTCTGACGATGCCCAAAAACTGCTGCTCCTCCTCCCCCTCCGTCTCCCCACCGCTCTCCACCACGCTCCGCGATCGCCCGTACACCATCACTTTGCGCCACTTAACAGACCTTCGCACTGCGCAACCACCTATTGGCGATCAATTCGCGCCCCACCTCAAGAGGCCCTCTCAAACCGCAACCGCTTTGAAGGAGGGGGCGCCTCAGATGTCGGGTCACAAAAAAGCGTCAAGGAACGTCGCCCCTCCACTCTTGGGGGCCTGGGGCGGGGGCTGGAGGCAGGGAAGAGGTTTACACAGGTCCTCCCCCCATCCGGCGAGCGCTCCGTTGCTCCTCCCCCCTCGGGGCACTTCAAGGAGATGCTGGCCTCCCCCCTTTACAACGGCGAACACCCCCTCTCAGAGAGCAGCCAGGAGAGAGGAGGGCCCGGGAGGGAGCCTGAGTCAGAGCGTCTGATGGCTGCCTGAAGAAGAGTGTGGAGCTATTATGGATGCGCGCTGTTTGCACGCCCCTGGGAAGTGGAGGATGGGTGAAACTAGACTGCCGCTTTTTGTCTTGGAGGAGGCGAGGGACTGGCAGGAGAGGAAAGACGGCTCCATAAGCAGCTTACCCTGTCCGCCCACATTGTAGGCCAGGGCCCGGAAGGACGGGCTTTGCCTGTTCACGCTTCCATGCCCGCCTCCCGTCTTCACCTCCTGCAAGCTAACGGGCTTTAAGGAGCTGCTAGACTACTGGTCTTAGGGACTTATGCGAAGTTTTCCCATGAACACAAAGTACTGACTGATTCAGTTAGTTTCAGAGCTGCTACAGCTATGAAACAGACTAAATGCACTAGGAGAACTGATAAAAGGCCAGAGTTAGAGTGCAGAGCTGAAAAGCATGCAGGAGCAGGCTCTAGGTTGTCGAAGTAGTGGCGGACGGGAGTACGGGACTTGGAGCGGCGGGCATCGAAGACGGAGATGGAGCGAGCCTCCCTGACCGCTGAGTCCTGAGACCAGCGAGGCTGGCCTGCCTGAAGCCTCCGCTTTAAAAATGTCGTCTCTAAACTACTGTAAAAAAGGGTTTCTAAGGGACTAAAGGTGGTTCTAGAAGTGCGCTCTAGAAGCAAGCTGGTGCACTGACAGGACGGCCTCTGAGACGTCGAAGCAGGCATGCTTGCTTTTTACTAATGCTAGCCGGCATATGACACTGTGCTACTGAGGAGAGTGATTGGTGAAGGCAAAGGAAAGGAAGGGTCACCGATTCGTAGGACTCCAGCTGGCTGCTCTGGAAGCTGGTCGTGTGGGAGTCCCCGATGTTGCCCACCTGTGGAGAGGATATTGAATCTAGAGGTCAGCTGCATTGGTGAGCAGGAAGACGAATTACTTGCTGATTGAAGGCCTGCTTGGCAGCCGTGGAGGAGTAGAGCGGGAGAGGTGTGTTGTACTGCAGGTGTTGAACCGGCATCTTGCCTCCACTTACTTCCTGCAACCACTTTGCTTCAGAGTACTTCAAATATTTTACAGCTCTGCTGCCCTTCCAATTGCTTCACACTTCGGTCGGCCTTTCTTGTTTTTGGCTATACGGCAATTTATGGATCAAGAGGCTGTCAATGTGATCCTAAACGCTGATGATGTGATATGAAGCTCATGCCCTCAAAGTGCCGATTCTCTCCAACTTTCAATCTCTCCTCAGAACACCACTTCGCTTGCTGTTCTCTTTGAAACCAGTGTACAGAGTAAACTCAATCAATTCAATGTATGGATAATTCTAATATTTATTTACTTCTTGACAATCATATGAAAAAATGAGAATCAATCCAATTAAAATGAGAATTTATCAAGCTGGAGATATTTAGCCCTGCCCAACGGGTGATTAGTCAGCCGTAGACTGCCTAATGGAAACCTCTTTGGGCACAATAGGCAAGCAGCGAGGTGTGGACAGATGCGGCGTCGGTGTTAGGGAGCGGCGAATCTCGGATGGGCGAGGCTCGCTCAGGTTTGGCGTCTCACCTGCGTCTCAAACTATTCCACGAGCAGAGATAGGCTTCTGGAGTACCGTTGAAGTAGGTGAAGGGTTTCTTGTCCTGCGCAAAAGCGGAGGCAAGCGCTGCCGGCACTTCCTTGCCCGAGCTTAGACCCTACAGGAGAGTTTGTTTGAAGAGTGCTCATTATTTGTTCCATTTTTTTAAGGCACATGATTGTTGTGAATAATTGAATGATGATTCACTTGAATGTTTGGCCAAAGGGATACCTTAGTTTTGCTTTCAGCTGAAACGAAACAAAGTCAAGTCTGTTCAGCTTCTCTATTCTATGTTTCGTCCATTGAGGGCTACTATAACTGACCAGCTTTAATTCAATAAATTGATATTATTAGTCCCTGTTCTTAGCGTTTGGAAAAATTCCTCAATTTTAGGAGCCAGGTTGTCGCTAACGTTTGTAGCAGTCACAGGCTTGGGTGAGAAGGCGCTTGGCGGCGGTGGCGGCAACGGAATAGCCGCTTTACCCAGTTCACTGAAATATATTTACTACAAATTCCAACAAATTAAAAATTATCAATATTTTTAAAAAAAATTTCAAGCCGCAAAATTCTGCCCTTACTATCGTCTGCCTAGATCAGAGCCCAATAAAGAAAGCCAATCCAATCAATCTCTTCCGTAAAGCTACCCCCCTCTCCCTGCAGGCCTGAAATCCTAGGCTCACTCAGGTGCAACAACAACACTCTTTTCCCCCTGCCATCCCAGTCGAGCAAGAAAGCGGGCAGACAAAGCCGTTTGTGTCTGCCTCCCTGGCAAGCAAAAACAGGCAGGGCAGCAGCAGAAAGGGAAAGAGGAGGAGAGTGAGAAAAGATCACCCGGCCATGGGGGCTGAAGCTGCAGAGGTCCCCGGGTAGCTCGACAACTGGCGCAAGCCAGCTCCTGCTTTTACGCCCAAACTCCCCTCCCCCGAATACACCCCCTCCTCTACCCCTCAACCCGAACCCCGAAAACTCTTCCATCTGCTCTCTGTTTACTCTTCGCGCGTGCGTTCCGGAATGTGCACAGCTGATAACGACCCCGGTCTAGTCCATCACTGTTCTTGTTGCAATGGAGTGGTGGTAGAAAAGTGATGGGCTGCGAAATCAGTGGAAAGGAAAATTTATAGGAGAACTCTTGGGCTGTTTGCTTAGGCTATTAGAAGAAATTAAATTGAAGAAGCATAAAATATGGAATTGTTGCTTTTTTGGAGTGTTGATGATATTCAGCTTAGTAGATGAACTATTTCTGGCGGGCCTCTGCGAAATTTCAGCTATTCGCAAGCCTTTGAGCGAGCAGCAGCAATCAAAAGCCAGCTGAGTCAGCGCCTTTTATTTTTGTCCCCCATGGGAGGCAGCTGTTACCCAGCACTCAACGCTCCTCTCTTCCTTCCTCCCCCCCCCCCCTCATGCCCACAGCAAGAGCGACAAATTCCGCAATCCCTCTTCCCCAAACAATCCTCCTGCTCACCTTTCTGCCAAAACCACTGTTCGAATATCCCAGGCAAAGCTTTGAAATATGCAGCATACAAATCGGTTTTTTACAGGCTATAAATAAATTGAGTTTTTGAGAATGTCGCTAAACTTTGGTGCATTTGTGGGACATGCCAGGTGAAGTGGACCAATTCAATGGTTGCCTGGCTGCCACAGTGTACGTACCATTGTACACACGACCGGAGGATAGTGCAAAGAAGACACACTGAGCACTCCACCAGTGAAAAGCATGGAGACGAAAATCGGTGAAACAGGCCTCACGGGCGCCTCTCTACAGCAAATTCTCACCGAAGGTTTCCGCTGAGCTTTTTTTGAGGCACTCTAACGTTTTAGTTTGACAGGGCAAGCCAATGCGGCTAAATTGCTGGAGCTGGAAACTAGGCCGCTGGGAGATGGAGACGGTTTCCTGTCTAGGCTTTTCAAATGTCGCCTCACCTGGGAGTCGACAGAGTCGGTCAGCTATTTTGATCGCTCAGTTATCAAAGTTTGAGCGAATTCTCGGTTTAGTGAAAATAGCGAAAATATTCAAAATGAAGATACTCAAAATGAAGGTGAAAAATACAAATGAAAAAATAAGAAGATACGTAAACGAAGATACTCATGGCTTCACTAACTCTATGCAAACTGTCTTGAAAAAACGAATACAAATGCTGAAAGAACGCTTGGTAGAAAGCACTGTAATACCTTGGAATGCACATTAGTCATGACTTCTTGTGCCTAGTTCTTCATATTTCTTCATTCTTCATATTTATCGGCAATATCCTGAGAATTTTTCGGCATAGCAATGGAATCACGTATCAAATATATATTTGATCTTGTTTAGTAATAAAAAAAAATAAATTGTAAAGTAATAAAATACAAAATAAAACGTCAGCACGGTTAAATTAAATATACAGCTAAAATTTTATTTTTGAAATATTTACCTATGAATGCCAATTGTTTCAAAATTTTCGCGTCATGCCCGAAAATGATTTGACGTTTCTGGCCAAAATGTTAGATAGTGTTATAAATCTTAGATCATTATAGTTTTCAAGTTTCAGATCTCAATTAGGATCCAAATTTTATTTGGAGACAATTATGTTAACTAGCTTCGAAATCAATGCTGTAAACGGTAATTAAACATCTGCGAAGTAAATTTTAAACTCTAAATTCTTAATTCTTAATTCTCCTTATTAATAAAAAAAGAGTTCATGAAAAACCAGCTACAATATACTTGAGGGCGTCAAAATTCTCGATGATTCTTCTTGGCCAGCTGTTTGGCTCTTTTCTCCGACGGCTGGAGGCTTTCGTCCAGAAACTCCGCCTCCTTCTCCGACTTGATTGTGACCTTGGCGTGGAGCTTTGGTGGATGCTCCCTGCAACCCCCTTATGCCCTCCCCAATCCACTTCTAACCAAACAAGGCGCCCAACCGCTGTTGGGCAGAGAGATAGGTGTGGCCGAGGTTGACGCTTTCCTGGCCGAAGAATCGGTCCTTCACCAGCTCCGGCAGGGCATCGCCGTGCTTGATCATGGCAAAGCAGGCCTGCCAAGTTTCGGACTAGGTGTTCTTGGCCAAAGAAGATGAGGGAAAGAGAGGGGACGAGGGAGAGGGCACCTTGAGATGACGATTGAGGATGTAGTTGAGCTCGATGTCATCGTCGTCCAGTCCAAAGGGACGCATCAGTTCTTGACCCACCTTCAATTGCTACTTTTGGCTTTGGAGTGGGTTCTTTGGTGCTTAGATACTTAGAAGCGTCATTGAACAAGGCCTATGGCCTAAAAAGCAGTAGCGACCTTGAACCAGCCGATGTAGAAGAGGAACTGGAGGATGGTAAATATTGGCAGGAACAGGTCCAGTTCATTGTTCCGGTATCCTTTGGCGGGGTTCAAACTCTGTCTTCCTAGCAAGCAGAATGCAAAGTAGCCGTATGTCGCCACCGCGGTCACCTCAACCATACCCTATCACCGTCCATCGCATCACCCCACCACTCCGCACCTGAGTGTAGACGAGTGGTATGCAGACCCAGTCGTAGCAGTAGAGCATGCGGAACTTGTTCCTATAGATGGCCACCTCCTTCACCAAGGCCCCGGCCATAGGTGGTGGTATGCGGCCTGATGAAGAGCAGTTTCTAGGAGGTGAAAGACTGGAGAAAATAGGGGCACCTAGGTCTAGCTCCTGGCGAATGAAGGCCTGGATCCAGGTGAGGGGCAAGGCCCAACGGACTTGCTCCCCCGGTGCTGCCTCATAGAGCTCCAGCTCTGGCTTTGTGATCAAGCCCGCGGCCAGCACCTGCTGCAGGCTGGGGAACCGCTGCCGTACCTGGATAGAACCGAATTCATGTCTGTTAGAGAAAGCTGGGTGCTGCTGGGAAGCCACTGGCTAAGCAGGGGGATAGGTAGCAATAAGCTTGGCACAAACTCCATTGACATCAACAGTTCATTGTATCAAAATATCAAATCAAAAAGATCATCAGAAGACATTGCAACTGAACATCGCCTCCTTACTCTTCTGATTGAAAGCGATGGTTGGATGAAACATTGGGGCGCTGGGTAGGCCAGGGAGTACCTTGACGGAGATGTCGCGCCAGGCGAGGGCGCAGGTGAGGCATAGGTAGCGGGCAATCTGATGCCGCTTTAAGGTTGTCGTCTCGTCCTTGCCCGGCAAAGCGAAGCAGATCATGCTCAGCAGGTCGTCCGGCCAAGCTACGTACTGCAACTCATTTCACTTGCTCCAGCCACGCTTTCTTCAATTTTCCTCTTTGCTGCTTGCTTGCTTATCGGTTGAGTTTGAGGAATAAAATAGCAGAACGATGTTGTTGTTTTTATCAGCCACTTGCTGAAAGTCTTTGACTGGGGCTTGTGAAAGCCTAGGCCCTTATGCCCTAGGCACAAAGTGATCAGTACATGGATACAGAGATAGGTGAGTGCATATAGGAGCTTGGAAGTGAAACCTGGAACTGCTGCCACCAGCGAGCCACAACGGAAGCCACGTAGAAACCGAGCAGGAAGGTGAGTGGGATGAACTGGGTGTAGTGGTTGAACATGAGGCTCAGCTTCTCGAACACTTCCTGCTGTTCGCTGTCCAGACCGAAGTTGTAAATGAGACGGATCACTTGAGAGTTTGTCACTCATTCGATGGGAGAAGGGAAATGGGAAGGGAGTGAACGATAGTAGAGGAGGAGGAAGACGGAGAGCTCTTTCCAGACACAGCGCCAAAGGCTGCCACGCCAGCGGAGTAGCAGCGCCCCAAAGTTGCCCGCATACGAGATTGTCATCTTGCGGCTGAAGCTAAAAGTTTTGGTACTCCGTTTTTATTTTTGAACTTCTTTGAGGGTACACTACTTCTTATGAGGATCATATAAACAAGCATAGGGGCAAAATTTTCATTGTTTGACAGTTTACTGTCGATAGGAAAATTTAAAACAGGGTTTTAGGTAATAACCATTTCGAAGCATTTTCATCCGGTACATTTATAAAAGCTGGATATACGAAAACCAACAAAAATAAAAGAAATTATATTCCCAAATTGAAAAGAATTGAAAAGTTCACATTGCCTTCCGCACACACTTTGAGGGAGTTCGGACAGGACGAAATGCTAAGGCGTGCCGCGTCCTTCTGTTGCTGCTCGCATAAACAAAAGCAGTAACAGCAAGCCAGCGGCTAAGTTTCAGCTGCACAGGGGTCGTGGAGTGCCAGGCGTAACTTCGTAACGTGGAAGAATTTTACGAGACAGAGCGCGGGGCAAAAACTACCCTTTTACAGATCCATCTATTGACACCTTAGGGCAAAAAGCGAAACGAGCAGCAGAAAACAAGGCCTAAGAAGCTAGGTTCTTCTGTCTTCAAATGCCGAAAGCTCTGGTGTCTTGAAATGCCGCAAGTTCGGCAGCCATTCGTCAGGCGGCCGGCGGACGTTAAGGGCGCCATTCTTCCGGCCTAAAGTTCACCCGCCCCCTCAAAGTTCGCTCAAACGGGACTAGCCAGACAAGGGGGGAGGCTGACAATTCCGGCCCCTCGAAGCTGTAGGAAGACAAAGACGAATGCTAAGCTGGCCAGAGGAGAGACGCCAGTTGTCGCGTCCTAGGCAACAGAGAGCTGAGAGGGAGGGGTAGAGGATTGGGGGGTTTTTCGGGCCTGGCTCATCAGTCACTGGCCTCCCGAGCTTTGGCAGATTAAATTGGCGCTGGGACAACTGGGTTGGCCGAAGTTGATTGGGGTGGCAGATGTGAGTAAGTTCTAAGTAACTGCAGTTGTTAATTCACATTTAGAACCTTGAGATTTTATAACACGCTAAACTGACGAAAAATAAATTTTCATAAGCATCAAATCAGTTGTATGGACAAATTTAATTACAAAACTGGCAAAAAAATGCGTGAAAACAGCATTTTAGAGGCCCGAATAATTCTCAACTTGCTAAACAAAAAAAATATATACATCGTATGAGACAAATTTTTAGCCTTGTACAAATCAAGCCGCACAAACGTATACACTAAATTTTTGTCTTTCAAAACATAAAATACGTTTGACCATATAAAAAAATTTACATGGGACTGCAAAGCAATGTATGCAAAGGCAATAAATCACAGAATGAAGCTTTCATTCCCATCACATAGCTCAGTTTCAGGGCCAGCCTAGCACTGTGGCTTTCTAATCACGTCCAAAGGCTCAGGTGTCATTTCCATTTGAGTGAAGAAAGCATTTTTTGTGCAAACAATATCTGAATGCGTTCATTTCCACTTTGTGACTGGCTGAAACATAGCGAACGAGAATGGAGAAGAATGAAATTTGTATGAATTTTACTGCCACTTTGAATAATCGAATGAAAAAGCAAATTATTTGAAAAAAATAAAAAGAAGGAGATTACAATGTTTTTTAGTTTCATTTAACCTTCGCTGATATCCACACTGACAAAATATCTGAAAAAGACATGTGATGATGACACATTTAAGTTAATATTGTGGGGCACATGTACTTTCACAAGCCAACGTTTTAAGCAAACCTTTTTTCCCAGGGATTTATTTCATTTCGGCCTCAAACGTTTTGAGCAAAACGTTTAGGCACCTGTAAACGGTTCCCTGAAACGCATTGTGCAAAACTGCAGAACATCAATTAGGCATATGTCCCCGTTTGTCTAGAAAAGCCTTTCGTTCTATTTTCTCTCACTAGCTGAGAAGCCACTAGAAGCCAGGCATTTGCAGGGGTCCAAGATGCCGACTCGGTTGGTGCTGAAGATCCCGACGACAGATAAGCTGGCGGCGATGGGTGTGTTGGCGGATGAGGAGGGGCAGAAGGAGGAGGACGCCATTGCTACCATTTTTCTCCCCCTCAGCCACCGCATTGAATGCATCGTTTACGATATCTTTCGGGTGCCAATTTTCTTTTTTGCTCTCATTCTATATATCTCGACCTTCTCCTACCTTAAGCCACTATTCCCTTAGTATATGCTCAAACCGTGGATGGTTAATTATTTAATGGTTCCATTGGCCTGGTTGATTATACTGGGAGAAAAGTTGCTCAGTTCTATTAACTTTCTGCTGGGCCCACTCTTCTTATCCTTGCTATCCTTCCTTCCACAATCCTTCCCCAATACCTAACCTTCCAAACCTCAAAGTTAAAACTACTAAATCTCTCAAAGTTAAAACTACTAAACTGCATCTTTCAGAAAAACCCACCGAGTGTAGCGCTGCCTACGGTTCACTTCTGCCGCGACATTGGGCCAGAAGGGCCGGGGATCATAGTCATGGAGGACCTCTCAGGTTGGGGCTCTGTCTGTTGATTCGGATTGAAGCTGGATTTAATGAACATGGAAGATTGCTCTGTGATGCTGGATCTGATCAAGGGCTGCAGCCTGGCGCAGGCGGAAAACGTCGTGCGTCAGATAGCCGCCATACATGCCTGGAGTCTCCAGAATGACGGTTGAATCCCCTTTTTCGTCGCTCCAATATCTTTTTGCTTATTTGCAATTTTTCTTAATATTTTAGGTCTAATTCTGACTTGAATGTTGCCGATGATGTTATGGAAAACATACACTCCTTTCGACAATGAAAAGAACCATCATATGCAATTTGTTCAAATTTAAGATGTATTATTATAAATTATTATGGGAATTTGCGGATTTTCTAGTTGATTTATTGATTTATCGATTTTTCGGAAAAACAAAATATTTGTAGACTGGAAAGAGGCACTGCCACGGATGCCTCTGAAGGGGCTCCAGGCAGCATTCGCCATGCTGCCTTCCTTCCAGGAGCAGCTGGAGAAGATGAAGCCAGAGCTTTTCAACGTCCTCTTCTCTTCCTTCACCGCCTCATCCATTTGAATCCTCCCAGTCTTCTAGCCGGAAAGACTGGCCCCTCTGGACTTTGCGAATAAGGCCGACTTCGTGGCAGCCCTCCTCTACGAAAGCAACGCCGCCCTTAACCTGCCCGACGTCCTTGCCCACGGTTTGCAGTTGTTTTCTTATCTCAAAGCATTGACAATGGCCCAGTTCCTAGGCGACCTGTGGACAAACAACATCCTGTTCAAGCCGAAGGACGGTGAAAGTGGGGCCCAAGCCTCGAACGAGGTCCTGGCAATTATCGACTGGCAGAGTTAGATTGACTGATTTCTTGGAAGCTGAGCTTGACTGATTTCTCAAAAAAGCCTGCCAGATGAAAACTGCAAAGCCTTATGCAACTGTTCATTGTTATAATTACTCAAACAGAATCCTATCTTTTCAAAAATTCTATAGTTCAGAGTTGCACAATAGCAAATCTTGGCAAATCTAGTCATTGAGAAATGTTGGCAGAGGACAGCAGCAATAATTGCAGTAGCTCACGCTGGCTGTCTGGCCTGCGACCTGGCCATGTTCTTCTCTACCGGCCTCAGCAGTGCACTGCGCCGACAACACACCCCCCATCTGCTCAAACTCTACCACAGCCATGTCTCACAGCTCCTGGGCAGGGTTCAGCCAGCAATAATTGCAGTAGCTCACGCTGGCTGTCTGGCCTGCGACCTGGCCATGTTCTTCTCTACCGGCCTCAGCAGTGCACTGCGCCGACAACACACCCCCCATCTGCTCAAACTCTACCACAGCCATGTCTCACAGCTCCTGGGCAGGGTTCAGCCAGCAATAATTGCAGTAGCTCACGCTGGCTGTCTGGCCTGCGACCTGGCCATGTTCTTCTCTACCGGCCTCAGCAGTGCACTGCGCCGACAACACACCCCCCATCTGCTCAAACTCTACCACAGCCATGTCTCACAGCTCCTGGGCAGGGTTCAGCCAGCAATAATTGCAGTAGCTCACGCTGCCTGTCTGGCCTGCGACCTGGCCATGTTCTTCTCTACCGGCCTCAGCAGTGCACTGCGCCGACAACACACCCCCCATCTGCTCAAACTCTACCACAGCCATGTCTCACAGCTCCTGGGCAGGGTTCAGCCAGCAATAATTGCAGTAGCTCACGCTGCCTGTCTGGCCTGCGACCTGGCCATGTTCTTCTCTACCGGCCTCAGCAGTGCACTGCGCCGACAACACACCCCCCATCTGCTCAAACTCTACCACAGCCATGTCTCACAGCTCCTGGGCAGGGTTCAGCCAGCAATAATTGCAGTAGCTCACGCTGGCTGTCTGGCCTGCGACCTGGCCATGTTCTTCTCTACCGGCCTCAGCAGTGCACTGCGCCGACAACACACCCCCCATCTGCTCAAACTCTACCACAGCCATGTCTCACAGCTCCTGGGCAGGGTTCAGCCAGCAATAATTGCAGTAGCTCACGCTGCCTGTCTGGCCTGCGACCTGGCCATGTTCTTCTCTACCGGCCTCAGCAGTGCACTGCGCCGACAACACACCCCCCATCTGCTCAAACTCTACCACAGCCATGTCTCACAGCTCCTGGGCAGGGTTCAGCCAGCAATAATTGCAGTAGCTCACGCTGCCTGTCTGGCCTGCGACCTGGCCATGTTCTTCTCTACCGGCCTCAGCAGTGCACTGCGCCGACAACACACCCCCCATCTGCTCAAACTCTACCACAGCCATGTCTCACAGCTCCTGGGCAGGGTTCAGCCAGCAATAATTGCAGTAGCTCACGCTGGCTGTCTGGCCTGCGACCTGGCCATGTTCTTCTCTACCGGCCTCAGCAGTGCACTGCGCCGACAACACACCCCCCATCTGCTCAAACTCTACCACAGCCATGTCTCACAGCTCCTGGGCAGGGTTCAGCCAGCAATAATTGCAGTAGCTCACGCTGCCTGTCTGGCCTGCGACCTGGCCATGCTCTTCTCTACCGGCCTCAGCAGTGCACTGCGCCGACAACACACCCCCCATCTGCTCAAACTCTACCACAGCCATGTCTCACAGCTCCTGGGCAGGGTTCAGCCAGCAATAATTGCAGTAGCTCACGCTGGCTGTCTGGCCTGCGACCTGGCCATGTTCTTCTCTACCGGCCTCAGCAGTGCACTGCGCCGACAACACACCCCCCATCTGCTCAAACTCTACCACAGCCATGTCTCACAGCTCCTGGGCAGGGTTCAGCCAGCAATAATTGCAGTAGCTCACGCTGCCTGTCTGGCCTGCAACCTGGCCATGTTCTTCTCTACCGGCCTCAGCAGTGCACTGCGCCGACAACACACCCCCATCTGCTCAAACTCTACCACAGCCATGTCTCACAGCTCCTGGGCAGGGTTCAGCCAGCAATAATTGCAGTAGCTCACGCTGGCTGTCTGGCCTGCGACCTGGCCATGTTCTTCTCTACCGGCCTCAGCAGTGCACTGCGCCGACAACACACCCCCCATCTGCTCAAACTCTACCACAGCCATGTCTCACAGCTCCTGGGCAGGGTTCAGCCAGCAATAATTGCAGTAGCTCATGCTGCCTGTCTGGCCTGCGACCTGGCCATGTTCTTCTCTACCGGCCTCAGCAGTGCACTGCGCCGACAACACACCCCCCATCTGCTCAAACTCTACCACAGCCATGTCTCACAGCTCCTGGGCAGGGTTCAGCCAGCAATAATTGCAGTAGCTCACGCTGGCTGTCTGGCCTGCGACCTGGCCATGTTCTTCTCTACCGGCCTCAGCAGTGCACTGCGCCGACAACACACCCCCCATCTGCTCAAACTCTACCACAGCCATGTCTCACAGCTCCTGGGCAGGGTTCAGCCAGCAATAATTGCAGTAGCTCACGCTGCCTGTCTGGCCTGCGACCTGGCCATGTTCTTCTCTACCGGCCTCAGCAGTGCACTGCGCCGACAACACACCCCCCATCTGCTCAAACTCTACCACAGCCATGTCTCACAGCTCCTGGGCAGGGTTCAGCCAGCAATAATTGCAGTAGCTCACGCTGGCTGTCTGGCCTGCGACCTGGCCATGTTCTTCTCTACCGGCCTCAGCAGTGCACTGCGCCGACAACACACCCCCCATCTGCTCAAACTCTACCACAGCCATGTCTCACAGCTCCTGGGCAGGGTTCAGCCAGCAATAATTGCAGTAGCTCACGCTGCCTGTCTGGCCTGCGACCTGGCCATGTTCTTCTCTACCGGCCTCAGCAGTGCACTGCGCCGACAACACACCCCCCCATCTGCTCAAACTCTACCACAGCCATGTCTCACAGCTCCTGGGCAGGGTTCAGCCAGCAATAATTGCAGTAGCTCACGCTGGCTGTCTGGCCTGCGACCTGGCCATGTTCTTCTCTACCGGCCTCAGCAGTGCACTGCGCCGACAACACACCCCCCATCTGCTCAAACTCTACCACAGCCATGTCTCACAGCTCCTGGGCAGGGTTCAGCCAGCAATAATTGCAGTAGCTCACGCTGCCTGTCTGGCCTGCGACCTGGCCATGTTCTTCTCTACCGGCCTCAGCAGTGCACTGCGCCGACAACACACCCCCCATCTGCTCAAACTCTACCACAGCCATGTCTCACAGCTCCTGGGCAGGGTTCAGCCAGCAATAATTGCAGTAGCTCACGCTGCCTGTCTGGCCTGCGACCTGGCCATGTTCTTCTCTACCGGCCTCAGCAGTGCACTGCGCCGACAACACACCCCCCATCTGCTCAAACTCTACCACAGCCATGTCTCACAGCTCCTGGGCAGGGTTCAGCCAGCAATAATTGCAGTAGCTCACGCTGGCTGTCTGGCCTGCGACCTGGCCATGTTCTTCTCTACCGGCCTCAGCAGTGCACTGCGCCGACAACACACCCCCCATCTGCTCAAACTCTACCACAGCCATGTCTCACAGCTCCTGGGCAGGGTTCAGCCAGCAATAATTGCAGTAGCTCACGCTGCCTGTCTGGCCTGCGACCTGGCCATGTTCTTCTCTACCGGCCTCAGCAGTGCACTGCGCCGACAACACACCCCCCATCTGCTCAAACTCTACCACAGCCATGTCTCACAGCTCCTGGGCAGGGTTCAGCCAGCAATAATTGCAGTAGCTCACGCTGGCTGTCTGGCCTGCGACCTGGCCATGTTCTTCTCTACCGGCCTCAGCAGTGCACTGCGCCGACAACACACCCCCCATCTGCTCAAACTCTACCACAGCCATGTCTCACAGCTCCTGGGCAGGGTTCAGCCAGCAATAATTGCAGTAGCTCACGCTGCCTGTCTGGCCTGCGACCTGGCCATGTTCTTCTCTACCGGCCTCAGCAGTGCACTGCGCCGACAACACACCCCCCATCTGCTCAAACTCTACCACAGCCATGTCTCACAGCTCCTGGGCAGGGTTCAGCCAGCAATAATTGCAGTAGCTCACG
Source organism: Ptycholaimellus sp. GST1_10 (assembly GCA_030248095.1). Lineage (NCBI taxonomy): Eukaryota > Metazoa > Nematoda > Chromadorea > Chromadorida > Chromadoridae > Ptycholaimellus > Ptycholaimellus sp. GST1_10. The sequence continues at coordinate 8,091 of JASANA010012471.1, read as the reverse complement.
CTGCCTGTCTGGCCTGCGACCTGGCCATGTTCTTCTCTACCGGCCTCAGCAGTGCACTGCGCCGACAACACACCCCCCATCTGCTCAAACTCTACCACAGCCATGTCTCACAGCTCCTGGGCAGGGTTCAGCCAGCAATAATTGCAGTAGCTCACGCTGCCTGTCTGGCCTGCGACCTGGCCATGTTCTTCTCTACCGGCCTCAGCAGTGCACTGCGCCGACAACACACCCCCCATCTGCTCAAACTCTACCACAGCCATGTCTCACAGCTCCTGGGCAGGGTTCAGCCAGCAATAATTGCAGTAGCTCACGCTGCCTGTCTGGCCTGCGACCTGGCCATGTTCTTCTCTACCGGCCTCAGCAGTGCACTGCGCCGACAACACACCCCCCATCTGCTCAAACTCTACCACAGCCATGTCTCACAGCTCCTGGGCAGGGTTCAGCCAGCAATAATTGCAGTAGCTCACGCTGGCTGTCTGGCCTGCGACCTGGCCATGTTCTTCTCTACCGGCCTCAGCAGTGCACTGCGCCGACAACACACCCCCCATCTGCTCAAACTCTACCACAGCCATGTCTCACAGCTCCTGGGCAGGGTTCAGCCAGCAATAATTGCAGTAGCTCACGCTGCCTGTCTGGCCTGCGACCTGGCCATGTTCTTCTCTACCGGCCTCAGCAGTGCACTGCGCCGACAACACACCCCCCATCTGCTCAAACTCTACCACAGCCATGTCTCACAGCTCCTGGGCAGGGTTCAGCCAGCAATAATTGCAGTAGCTCACGCTGCCTGTCTGGCCTGCGACCTGGCCATGTTCTTCTCTACCGGCCTCAGCAGTGCACTGCGCCGACAACACACCCCCCATCTGCTCAAACTCTACCACAGCCATGTCTCACAGCTCCTGGGCAGGGTTCAGCCAGCAATAATTGCAGTAGCTCACGCTGGCTGTCTGGCCTGCGACCTGGCCATGTTCTTCTCTACCGGCCTCAGCAGTGCACTGCGCCGACAACACACCCCCCATCTGCTCAAACTCTACCACAGCCATGTCTCACAGCTCCTGGGCAGGGTTCAGCCAGCAATAATTGCAGTAGCTCACGCTGGCTGTCTGGCCTGCGACCTGGCCATGTTCTTCTCTACCGGCCTCAGCAGTGCACTGCGCCGACAACACACCCCCCATCTGCTCACACTCTACCACACCATACTCTACCACAGCCATGTCTCACAGCTCCTGGGCAGGGTTCAGCCAGCAATAATTGCAGTAGCTCACGCTGGCTGTCTGGCCTGCGACCTGGCCATGTTCTTCTCTACCGGCCTCAGCAGTGCACTGCGCCGACAACACACCCCCCATCTGCTCAAACTCTACCACAGCCATGTCTCACAGCTCCTGGGCAGGGTTCAGCCAGCAATAATTGCAGTAGCTCACGCTGGCTGTCTGGCCTGCGACCTGGCCATGTTCTTCTCTACCGGCCTCAGCAGTGCACTGCGCCGACAACACACCCCCCATCTGCTCACACTCTACCACAGCCATGTCTCACAGCTCCTGGGCAGGGTTCAGCCAGCAATAATTGCAGTAGCTCACGCTGCCTGTCTGGCCTGCGACCTGGCCATGTTCTTCTCTACCGGCCTCAGCAGTGCACTGCGCCGACAACACACCCCCCATCTGCTCAAACTCTACCACAGCCATGTCTCACAGCTCCTGGGCAGGGTTCAGCCAGCAATAATTGCAGTAGCTCACGCTGCCTGTCTGGCCTGCGACCTGGCCATGTTCTTCTCTACCGGCCTCAGCAGTGCACTGCGCCGACAACACACCCCCCATCTGCTCACACTCTACCACAGCCATGTCTCACAGCTCCTGGGCAGGGTTCAGCCAGCAATAATTGCAGTAGCTCACGCTGGCTGTCTGGCCTGCGACCTGGCCATGTTCTTCTCTACCGGCCTCAGCAGTGCACTGCGCCGACAACACACCCCCCATCTGCTCACACTCTACCACAGCCATGTCTCACAGCTCCTGGGCAGGGTTCAGCCAGCAATAATTGCAGTAGCTCACGCTGCCTGTCTGGCCTGCGACCTGGCCATGTTCTTCTCTACCGGCCTCAGCAGTGCACTGCGCCGACAACACACCCCCCATCTGCTCACACTCTACCACAGCCATGTCTCACAGCTCCTGGGCAGGGTTCAGCCAGCAATAATTGCAGTAGCTCACGCTGGCTGTCTGGCCTGCGACCTGGCCATGTTCTTCTCTACCGGCCTCAGCAGTGCACTGCGCCGACAACACACCCCCCATCTGCTCAAACTCTACCACAGCCATGTCTCACAGCTCCTGGGCAGGGTTCAGCCAGCAATAATTGCAGTAGCTCACGCTGGCTGTCTGGCCTGCGACCTGGCCATGTTCTTCTCTACCGGCCTCAGCAGTGCACTGCGCCGACAACACACCCCCCATCTGCTCAAACTCTACCACAGCCATGTCTCACAGCTCCTGGGCAGGGTTCAGCCAGCAATAATTGCAGTAGCTCACGCTGGCTGTCTGGCCTGCGACCTGGCCATGTTCTTCTCTACCGGCCTCAGCAGTGCACTGCGCCGACAACACACCCCCCATCTGCTCACACTCTACCACAGCCATGTCTCACAGCTCCTGGGCAGGGTTCAGCCAGCAATAATTGCAGTAGCTCACGCTGGCTGTCTGGCCTGCGACCTGGCCATGTTCTTCTCTACCGGCCTCAGCAGTGCACTGCGCCGACAACACACCCCCCATCTGCTCACACTCTACCACAGCCATGTCTCACAGCTCCTGGGCAGGGTTCAGCCAGCAATAATTGCAGTAGCTCACGCTGGCTGTCTGGCCTGCGACCTGGCCATGTTCTTCTCTACCGGCCTCAGCAGTGCACTGCGCCGACAACACACCCCCCATCTGCTCACACTCTACCACAGCCATGTCTCACAGCTCCTGGGCAGGGTTCAGCCAGCAATAATTGCAGTAGCTCACGCTGCCTGTCTGGCCTGCGACCTGGCCATGTTCTTCTCTACCGGCCTCAGCAGTGCACTGCGCCGACAACACACCCCCCATCTGCTCAAACTCTACCACAGCCATGTCTCACAGCTCCTGGGCAGGGTTCAGCCAGCAATAATTGCAGTAGCTCACGCTGGCTGTCTGGCCTGCGACCTGGCCATGTTCTTCTCTACCGGCCTCAGCAGTGCACTGCGCCGACAACACACCCCCCATCTGCTCACACTCTACCACAGCCATGTCTCACAGCTCCTGGGCAGGGTTCAGCCAGCAATAATTGCAGTAGCTCACGCTGGCTGTCTGGCCTGCGACCTGGCCATGTTCTTCTCTACCGGCCTCAGCAGTGCACTGCGCCGACAACACACCCCCCATCTGCTCACACTCTACCACAGCCATGTCTCACAGCTCCTGGGCAGGGTTCAGCCAGCAATAATTGCAGTAGCTCACGCTGGCTGTCTGGCCTGCGACCTGGCCATGTTCTTCTCTACCGGCCTCAGCAGTGCACTGCGCCGACAACACACCCCCCATCTGCTCACACTCTACCACAGCCATGTCTCACAGCTCCTGGGCAGGGTTCAGCCAGCAATAATTGCAGTAGCTCACGCTGGCTGTCTGGCCTGCGACCTGGCCATGTTCTTCTCTACCGGCCTCAGCAGTGCACTGCGCCGACAACACACCCCCCATCTGCTCACACTCTACCACAGCCATGTCTCACAGCTCCTGGGCAGGGTTCAGTCAGCTAACCTCCTGCCTTTCTGCCGCTCAATATCTAGCCCTCTCAAAAGAGTCGACGAACTTTGCCATTTTGATGCCCCTACCCCCGGGATTCCAATTGAAAAAGACCCACCAGGTTTGGACGGGGTGCCGTTTTTGAGCAGATACCCTGAATCAAAGAAACAGGCGGTGTTTTTCCAGGAGGCGTTCGGGCTGGCAGACGTGGAGGCGGCCTACAAGCGCTTCCTTCCATTCGCCTATGTCACCTGCCTCTTTATGGTTTCTGGCCTTTGGAAGTGGATGAAAAGAGTGGCTGGGGAGTGTTGCAGGTGCCGCTACTGGCCGGATCGGCTGAGAAGCGGGAGGAGGATGTGAAGGCACTGATAGAGGACTTCTCAGATCTCGTGGACGATGCCATTGCGGCCCTTTGAGTGCTTCAAAATTTGTGACTGCTGGAGTTCTCCGTTTTCGGAATACTCCCAATAGGTGTATGCTAAATGCGGAATAATTGCTGCTTTCTAGTTATGAGCCAGTCTCCAGACCAGGCAAACTTTCTGACGCACACTTTTATATTCCCAATAGATGCATGCTAAGTGAGAAAATCGTTCTGCGGAACTGAAAATGTTTTCTGACGCACATTTTTATCCCAATCCCAATAGATGCGTGCTCATAGTATGTGGAGCTCGTTCTTTGCCTTTATACAAACAATTCTCCAGAGCCAGGGCAACCTTTCTGACGCATTTGGCTGCCTAATGTCAAACATGCTGCCCGCCTTCCTCATCCTGGGCAAGTCCCCTGGGACACTTGACGAAGGAGCCTCCACCATTCCGCTTCTCATTTGAGGCAAATTGAGAGCCGGTCCAGAAAATGCTCTGCAGCCCTCCTCTCCTCCTGGCACTGCTCCTGGTAGCCGGTGGCTGGGCTGCCCCATTCAGAGCCCTGGGCAGGGGGCCAGCTCGTGAGTGCTCCTCTGTGCACATCCTAGGAAGAGGGGGAGAGAAGGGGTATTGCAGCAGCCTCCTTGCTGGGGCTGGTGCAGAGTCTGTCGGCCATCCTGCACCCCTCCAAGTCCGCTCGCAGCTTTGCTCGCAGTCGATTCAGCCGTTGAAGACTCTCAGCTGCTGGCAAGGTCTTTGAAGCAAAGGGAAAGATTTGTAGGTGCAAAGGAGGGGACGGAATGGGCAGGCTGACGGATGTTGGAGTAATTCATATGCTGTGAAAAAAATGCTTGATCAGATGCGGTGAGCTGGCTGGCGAGTTTTCGAACAAAAATATACTCCTCGTCAAGAATTTCAAGTTTGGCACGTTTTGTCTTAGCTTCGGAAAAAACTACAAAAGGGCGGGGGGAGCGGGAGGAAGCATCCACGTTTTTTGACAACTCACTTTTGAACCTCTCAAAAAAGCGATAAAGACAGCTTGCACTGCATACATATGGATAAGTGGATAATCCTGGATAAAGAATGGATGAAATAGGCTACTGCGAAAATGGTGAATCCTTCTCACGGGTGCCCATTAGCCCACTCCCACTGCTTCCTCATTCAGTAAGAGTTCATCAGCCAATTTCTATTTCAAGTTGAATGATGTTTTCTCATTGATCTTTGCGTTTGGACGCATCAAAGTGCGAGCAATATGTTTGCTATTTTGCTTTTCAAAATATTGAGCAACCATATCCTAATATCACAAAATTTCTTAGTAATCCAGCCTGTTTTAATATTCTAAATCATAGCGTTCTGACCTAGGTTGAGCAGAATTAGCACAAAGGCGCTTAAATATCAATTTTTGATGCGGCTTAATGAGGAAGGTGCCAAGAAGAATTAGTATTTTTCCAATCCACTGCAGTATCGGCAGAAAAAATAGACAGCCGACATAATGACGTTTTTTTCTGTTAGCCAGGAAGGTTTTCTTCAGCCATACCCTCAATTAGTCCCAACCCGATATCACCCAACCCGACCTTCCAAGCAAGGCCTTCAGTTGTCTATAAGGCCTCTTTTCACCATGGTAATTCATGATGGAACTATCGCTCTTGAACTCTCGCTCTTGAACATATCGCTTTTGAACATAACGAAACTACGAAACTTAGAAGACCGGGAGCTACGGGTGTCCAACTGTGACCAAGTGGTTTGAGCAATGGCATGAAGCTAAAGCGCTGGTTTTTCAACACAAACATATGATACCCAAATATATGATTATATTGCCGCTAATTTCATACATCCTATCTCGGCAGTTTTTTTTCGAATTTAGCCATTCAACTTTGCTTTGTTTTTCGTTCATAGGCCTTCTCTTTCAGAATCAGCCAATCTAAGGCCAAGTCAATCTCCAGCAATTCTCAACCAGATGCATAAGAGGCGAGCGGCTTTGTAAGGCTTCGCAGCAGGAGCAGCATTTTTGCGCCAGGCCCTAGGTCGTCGGGGCAACCCTCCAGGAGGGGGGCAGGGCGCTGGGGTCCTGTTTTCTCCGCCTCAGAAGGCAGGCCCCAGCTTCATTGGGTTGGCTTCTTGGCCGCGTCGCCCTGGCAGCCCTTCGCCTCATCGCCTTGCCTCTCACTCATTCTCTCTCTCGCCAGGCATGAACTTTACCGCAATCCAGTCCCTGACTATCAGTCACAACGCGGACAGGTTCCCCTTTGTGTTCTTCCGAGAGAGGCTGGAGGGGGGATATGAGGGGTGAACAGAGTGCCTTGTCGGGGCTGACACTAATGGCCTCGCGGAGTTGGCATTTTCCGACGGCCAGTCAAAGGCTTGCGCCAGAGCTTGCCTGTGAGGGTTTGGAATTAACTGCTGCTGCCATGTTCAGGCTGTTCTGGAGGTGGGAGGCTTCAATTGTTGCATCACTACAAGAGAACTAGCAATGCCTCCGAACTCTGCTTGCTTCAGAAGCAGTGTGTTCAGTGGATGAGGAAGGGTGGTGATGGACAGGTCGAAGGAGACAGAGGAGACTGAGGAGACGGTGGAAACGGCGGTGGACACAGAGAGCATGGAGGCCTACACGGAGGAGGAGCTGGAGGAGTACCGGGAAGTTTTCTCCGTCTTCGACACCGACGGCTCTGGGGCTATCGGCACTGATGAGTTGGGCGAGGTCAGCTTTGCCCTTCCATTTCTCAAATGGGCTCATTTTTAACCGGCACCATTTTGGTGGGCTAGTTGTTTGAGCTCGTTGAACCTAAATGTTTTTTCTGCATCTCTGCCACTCTGTATAGTAGTTGCACTTATTAATGTTCAAGTTAATGGTCTGCATTTTCTATCATCATTGAAAACTGATCGATAAGTCGCTTCCTAGTCGATTGATGGAGCCGCTTTTTCGAAGCCTGAAGCCTTCGCACAGCCGAGCTGATGACGCAAAACTAGCCAAAAAAGAGAAGCCATTTTGCCAGGCAATGAAAAGCCTGGGCATAGCCACCTCTGACGCCGAGCTTGCCGCCCTCATCCACGAGGTGGACGCGGATGGGAACGGCGAAATCGGTGCCACTGAAACCTCTACAGCTCCCTCTACTTCAGCCCTTTGCAGACTTCGGGGAGTTCTGCGCCTGCATGAAGCAGATGAGCGACAAGAAGGAGGGCGAGGAGGAGGTCATTCGCAGCTGTTTCAAAGCATGCCTTCTTTGCTCTTTGAGGGGAAGGAGTGAAATGGGACACCATTTGAGGTCTTTGATCAGGACAAGAACGGTGTGATTTCGGAGACGGAGTTCAAGGTTGGCCTGTTTTTTAGGTGGAAATGTGGAGGATTGGTTGGGTTTAGGTGATCATGATGGACTTGGGAGGCTTCGAGGAGCCGTTTATTGGGGACTTCTTCCGGGAGATCGACCTGGCTGGCAATGGACAGATCGACTATCATGAGTTTGCACAAATGGTGCCCAGATTGTGTTTGTCCTATCGTTTCTCTGCACAACTGATATTAGTCCGCACTAAGTCAGTAATGTTAGGGTGGATTTGAAGATTATTTGTCAAATCTCGGCCAGTCATTTGGCTGGACAAAAAGATGTGCTCTTTATTATTAATTAATATGTTCATATTAATATATTAACATGCATTTATTAATATGTTCGTGGCTTTGACCAGTTTATCAATCAACCTTTATGCAGTAGTTTATGCATTACCTGCTCTCATATTTTTCCAGCAAGGACAATTAGGCATAGGTACGAACGTACATGCTGGATGAGGAGGAGAAGGAGCGGCAAGAGCGACGTTCCAACCAATCCGACCCCCGCTGATGCCTAGTTAGTTTCCGTTTTTGAGCCATTACTTGTCCTCTAACTTGTCCCATACGAGAAGGAAATGTGTTTTTATTGGCTAAAAAACGCAGTTTTACATGCACACATGGCGTGGAACTAGATCAAGCAATTATTACTGAAATTTGTGTGTGAATCTCCGATTCGGTGTCT
>JASANA010012470.1:0-10999 GCA_030248095.1 Ptycholaimellus sp. GST1_10 | reverse complement strand
GTTAGGTAAGAGGGCAGGTAAGGACGCGCGCAGTGGAGTGGGGGAGGGGCTGGCCTAGCGTGAGGCAGGGAAGGGAGAAGAAAGGGAGTGAGGCTCTCTGTGGTGCCTTGTGCTCAGCAGGGGTGCTCTCTGCCCGTGTTCCCCCTCAGGGCAGACCTGCCCTGCTCTGGCGTCGCAGGCTGAAATGAAAGTGAGGGAGAGTGAGTGGCGAAGGGCAGGGAAGGGCAGGCGGCCAGACGGAGGCCCAGACAGTCCTCTCAGCCCAGTGACACGAATCCTCTTCGCATGGGAATGGCGGAGGGAGGGAGGGGGACGTGGGCGAGGGACAGGGACTGGGCAGCAGACGTGAGGGGGCGGCTTGGGACCAGCCGTCCCTCCCCTTCTACCCTCACCCCACCCCTACGTCCAAGCCCCCCACACACACCCAGCCCCATCCCCCTCCAGCCCTTCCTCCGTCCGGCGGGGCCTTCTGATTGGGAGGCGGTCTGAGGGGGAAGTGGGGGCGGGGGAGGATGGGTGTGAGCAGAAGGGGGAGGCGCGAGTAGACAAAGGGAGGAGTGACCAGTCGCGAGACTCGTGAATGTCTAGCGCCAACCGGTTTCACAACCCTCCCCCCCTTGCTCCCTCACAGGCAGCAGCCCTCCTCCTCTCTGTCCACACATGGACACACGAGCGGAATCCTCTTCTCCCCTTTCGCATCCCCCCTCCAATCCCCTCCACAGCCCCCTCCCCTACTACTACTACACTCCCCCGTTCTGGGCGTAGAGAGAGAGGGAGGGAGGGAGAGAGCCCCGCCAGTCCAGCCAGCCCGTCCACTACCAGCCAGCCGCCGGAGGATCAATACCCACCGTCCCGCCTCCCTCCTTTCTCCCCCACTCCCTTTCAGCCCGTCTGTTCCTCTCAGCCTGTGCCTCAGACGGCCTGCCATATCCCCCCTTCACCCTCCTCATCCCCCCCGCCCCTATTACACAAGCGGCGGGCCGGCATCCCTCAGCCATCCTCCTCCCTCCCTCCCCCCTCTTCTCCCGCCCCAACAATCTCTGTGTAGGTATTCCGCTGGCAATGCGCCCTCCACACACCAACTCTCTCCCCCCGCCTCTTACGCATACAAAGCAGAGCCAGCAAACGCTTCCAAGCACCCGCAAAAACCGAAAGCCATGATCAACCTGGACGACGTGGAGGCTCGCATTGAAGTAAGGCTTCAAATCGACTCCTGCCAGAGAAAGAGCTGGGGCTGATTGGTGAGGTGCTGGAGAGACGGCTGGGTTCGGGCGGAGAAGGAGGGGAGGCTTTGAGCAGGAGTGTGGCGGGCTCGGAGGGGAGGCTGGCGGAAATACTAGCCGGACGGCAGAAGGCCGCCGCTGTGCTCGCCCGCGCTCAAGAACTCCAGGTTCTCCTCACACCTTCCCTGGCCCCTTTTTGTCCCATCTCCCTCCAGCGACAGCAAGGACAGCCAGTTCGAAAACTTGTCAGTTCGAGGAAATTTCGATCATAGTGCCGCAGCAGCCCTCTCTTCAGTTTCAGACTCTAGTGGCCCAAAGCGTCCCAGAAAAATGCAAATAATAGATACACTGGGCCGAGTGGACAGTCATAAATCTTCTCATAAAGCAGAAGCCATTGCTGAAGAAGAGTGTCCAGGGCTGGCTGCGCCCCTCGGTGGCGGCGGAGTGGAGCAGCGATGCGGGCGCCAACTGGGAGGTGGTGAAAGCCAGCCTGCCGGAGCTGGAGCGCCGTCTGGACGCCCTCGCCCACATCTCCTCCGCCCAGCACCTCCTCGACTCCGAGCACATCCGCAACGCCCCCAATCTAAGACCCAAGCTGGCCGCCTTGGCCGGCCAGATCGCTGGACTGCGTCGGGAGCTTGCTCAGTTAGGGCCTGCCTTTATGTTTCGCTTCTTGGTGGAGTTGGATAGAGGCATATATCTTGGCATGCCTCCATCCAACTCCACTGGTTATGGCTATTTTTCTGAAGGAAATTTGGATCGAAAGCGGATCGAAATTTCCTTCAGAAAAGAAAGCACGCTGGTTCATTCTGTTAAAATGACGAAGATTATAGTCCCATATGAAAGAGCGAACAAGTTTGGGCCAAATATGCAAGTGTGGTTGAAGGCAGACGGAGGAGGTGGATGCGCTGACGTCCGCCTACAAGGAGGCCGTGGCTGCCGTCAGTCGTCAGCTGGCCTACTACGATCACATGCTCTCCAAGCAGGAGCCCAGCTCCGACTAGTTGCCTGGGGAATGTGGCTCCTCAATCTGTGATCTGTGCACGACGACCTTTGTTTTGCAATTTTATTCCCATACACCGGTTGTTTCAACTTTCAATGAAATACCAATTTGACAATAACGTTAAACAAATAATGATTAGCAAGGAAAGGCAGAGCTTAGGCAGTGCTGGTGAGCAGCGTGGTAGTTTGAGAGTCGATGGTACTGTTTTGAGAGGTGGAGGGCTCCACGCTTTGGCCCCTACGGATTCGCTTGCGCTTCTTGTTCTTCTCATTTCCTACAATTTAACCTCCTCTCCAAAGCTGGATTCGATTGACAATGTTATGGGAAGGGAAACTAGAGGCAGTGCTGGAGGAGGTGTTTCGGGCAGCTAATTCCAGCTTCAGCTCCTCAACAATACGACGACGCAGCCAAAGCTGCAGGTCTTCGAAGGAGCTCACTTGGAACAGGAGATCTTCAAAAGCTTTCCTTCCAATATTAGCAATCATCTAATTTAATCCAACAATAATTGTGGCAAAATGGAAAATAAATTAAGCAAAGAATTGCATGGGTTGTTTGTATGTTCAGTTTTATCTTCATTTTTGTATTTTAGCCTATAATTTTTTTCAAAGTTCTGCTTTTGAAATTTGTTCTAAGCTAATTCCAGCCCTTTTATGCTTGCATGCCCTCTATCGAACTGTCGGTCAAATTTTCCCTTCTCCGCCGTAAAAGCAGACAGAAAACCTCTAGATTTGGTGATGGTGAGAAATATGGGCAGGTTGATCTTGCGCACGCCTATCACTGCCACAATGACGCCGAGAGTTCGCAAGCTTATGGCTCCTGAAAAACATCCGTCCCCTTTCTCCCCATCTTTGTTGCAGCCCTTTTCCTACCCTTCTCAACGTCATCTTCCGAGAACCCGTCCGAGATCACGAGGAGTATTTTGGGCACATGCATCCATTTCTTCCTCCCCATCTCCTGGCAACATATTGCTTCTCGGGCTCTTTGTTAATAAGGGGCAAAGGGGTGTCAGAGAGGACAGGCTTGAATATGGACAGAGCCTCCATGAGGGCAGCGCCGAGTCGGGTCCCATGGCCTGCGTGCGGAAGGTTGGCCAGAGTGTGAGCGTCGTCCTTCGTATACTGCAAGTAAATGGGAAGAAGCCTATGAGGGAGAATGTGGCTGAGCTTGATACCCCCTAACCTCGGAGGTGAGGGGTATGATGACCTTGGGCAGTGTGTTGAACACCACCAAGCCGAATCTTGACAGCTCATTCGTATTCTGCAACAGTGAGTGACTCAGAACGAATTTTTAGGAAACTCAAACATTGACTACAACATTTACGAAACTTTGTACGAAATAGAGCCTGCCAGAAGATGTCATTTCAAAGTGCAGAAGCAAAAATAGACCTATAAATTTCGACGCATTGCCAGGAGCATCTTTACTTTTTTTGTTCATTTTTTCCGCAAAATTGAGCATAATTTTTTTTGGTCATAAGGAAACCAGTTTAGTCATATTATGGATTTCAAAATTTTGGTCATATGGCAACCTTGTCCTCGTCGGACTCCAGGACGAGGTGATTGAGGAAGTGGTGCAGGAATGCTCGGACGAGTTTGTAGTCGGCAAGACTCACACTGCCACTGTTGTCCACCAGGAAAAGAAGGTCGCATTGCGGCAGCTGCCATCTAGGCGGGCTTGGCGGTGGCGGAGCTCAAACCAACTCATTTAGGCCTCATAGAAAGGACACAAATGACCGTCGAAGACCCGGCACTGGGACTTCTATGTAGATGGGCGTCGGTGGACGAAGAGGCTCCGTTTCTGAAGCCACAGTAGATAGCAGCGGCTTCTCGCATTCCACGATGATCTGGAGAGGAATGGGCCAGAGTTAGGAGCAGAAGAATTGGACAGATTGGAATGGGGTGCCGTTTTGCGCTTGCGGCAGCAGAGGCAGTAGGCCAGAAGAAGCAGGCTGAGCAGCAGAAGGCTTAGGAGGAAGAAAATCAGCCACCAGGGGCAGACGACGCACAATTCTGGAAGACAGAGGGGGAGTTTTTTGGAAAATATCTTAATTTTTGGCACCGAACTGACAGTTGATGCCCTTGTATCCGTCATCGCAGGTGCAGTTGTAGTGATTGACGCCATCCAAACAGCTGCCGTGAATGCAAGGGTTGCTCAGGCATTCGTTTAGTTCTGCAGCGAGCCAACTTTTATCAGTTTGGAAACTTAATTGGCGTTTTATGCTCAACGAAACTATTCATCAGCAGAGTGGCGCAGCGGAAGCGTGCTGGGCCCATAACCCAGAGGTCGGTGGATCGAAACCACTCTCTGCTAAGATTTTTTGCCCATTTTTACTCTAGTTTTTTGGGCTCAGTTAAAAAAACCTAAAAATAAAAAAAGCAAAAATCTTAGCAGAGAGTGGTTTCGATCCACCGACCTCTGGGTTATGGGCCCAGCACGCTTCCGCTGCGCCACTCTGCTGATGTTCAGTTGGCCTTGAATCAAAAACCCAACCTGAAGCAAGCCAGATAAATCTTGCCCAAGCATTGATTGCTCTATACGACCTTCTCTTCCGATTTCACCCTTTCACCCTATTCATCCGCTTTTCACCAACATACAGAAATCACCGTCCTTTATGATTCTCCTCTCCCCCTTTTTTCTAGCAATAAATAAAACACACAAACCAGTTTGGCAGTAAAGACCAGTCCAGCCAGGCGGACAGATGCAGGTGTAGTTGACAAAGTTGTCCTGCGCATAGCAGCTGGAACCGTGACCGCACTGCGATTCGGCGCAGGGGCTCGTGGGCTTCCCTGCACAACTCCTTCCCCCTCTTCTAGAGTCCTCCTAGCCTGCTGGAAGACCTTTGATGGCAGCGCAGAGGCGTGGTCGAATGGAAAGGAGGCCCTGGACAGAGTTGACGTGAAATCGGCGGCTGGGGTCCCCGCCAGCCAGCTGGAGCAGCTCAGCCTCGCTCACCGATGGGCCCACGCCCACACCGATCGTTAGGATATGCCGGCAGGTGGCTATGGCCACCGGCCCGGGGATGCCCACCTCAAGCCTCTGTTGTGAAGAAGTTGATTGATGAGGGGACTCGTTCATGAAAAACGAGACGAAAATAGGCCTTATGAATTGGGCGAGTTTTTGAGCAGCATAAATCTTGCAAATAATTTTTGTCAGTTTGAAAATGCAGAGTCCCATTAGATATTCCACCCGTGGCCATAAGAAAGAAAACCAGCCGAAGGGCTGCTGCTAGCCTCGCAAAAACCTTTTCCATTCCTTATTTCTTTCGACAAATACTAGACAAAAAGGCTAGCAAATAGCTCCAACATCTCCGGCGTCCTTGCCGTCGGTGATCGTCACCAGGACATCCGGACTGCAGACCCTGTCCCCCGACACAGCGCTAAAAGCGTAGTCCAGGGCATAGCCAATGCCTTCCCCAATAGCAGTGCCGGCATTGTGCCATCGCACTGCTCTGATGGCACCAGCCAGCTGGGTAGCCGAATGTCGATGGTCAGAGAGGCGGATGTCCAGAGAGGCTCGGTCAGAGAACTGGACGAGGCCGATCTGGGTGGCGTTGGGCGCGATGACGAAGCCGCCTGCTTCCACCAGGCCCGCCAGGAACTCCTTGGCTTGCTGGAAGCCAGCCTCCGTCATGCTCCCGCTCCCGTCCAGCAGGATCACGATGTCCAGGTTGGCGCCGGCGCAGGCGGTCGACATTTTTTGGGGGGTTTGAGGGATTTTGGCCGCCTTGAAAATTATCAGGAGCCATGTTTTGAACATTTTTGGAGGCTAGAAATCGGTGTTGCAGTTGATTGGTTGCTTAAAAAAGGGTTGCAGAAATATAGCAAGGCTGGCTGGGGAGAGTATGTGACAGCGGAAAGATGATTGCTGTTTTTGGCTGCTCGATGGAGGGAAACTGAAATGAGGAAGTTGGTTTGAAGATGGATGATGAGGGCAGGGAGGATGGGGTTGGGGAGTTGTCGAATGCTTGCCTACCTAAATGAGTGATGAAGCAGCATAGTGACAGCCGGCGTTAGCCTACAAAAGTCATCCTGCTCTATCACAGCCCTCCACCAATAGCTCATCAAGAATGGCCGGCCTTGGATACCTAAATTAGCACATCGATTCCATCAATTGCCTCAGTGGATTATCGTAAAGGTCACGAAGCTACAATTGCTAGATGCCGTGCTTTTGTTTTCGGCTGTTGTCAATGGTCTTTTTATCGATTTTGATCGAAACAAAAGTCCCTGCAAAAGCTGGCTTTAGGAATGCGGGAAATATTTACTATTGAATGGCTATGTCAGTCAGAAAATTTTAAAAGCGACGGGTGAACTTTGAGCTGACGGCGGCAGATCATTTTCTTTGCATCACAAGCATAAAAAACGTGGTTCTGTAAACGTGATATCTTGGTATAACATTGCGAACTGTGTCATATCGACAAATCCCAAACTGAGAATATCGCACTAACGAAACTGTGCCCAAACGCAGCAGAAATTCATGCGGGGTCAGAACTTACCCACGAATCCACGTCTTGCGCTCCAAGTCAAAGCACACGTGGTCTACTCCTGTCAACCTTCTCGAGCAAATCCATGGAATTATTAGTTGATGATTGAATAAAACGATGAATCCCTTTAGGGATGAAACCTTTACCGTTTGGGCAACAATTTCGTTTGGATTTTGTTTGGATTTTGTTTGTTTGTTTCTTTTGGAGATTTGCATAAAAGTAGTCGCTGATTTGTCTGCTTGTTAATGCCGCATACAAAATTAGTTGACAATGCTGCAAAACTGAGCAATAGTGCTCAATTTGGAGTGCTCAGTTGCGACAACTAGTCAAATAGAAAGCGCCAAACACTGGCTGTCAGATGATTACGGGACCAAAATCTGAGGACAGCTGAAAAACTCCAGCTTGGGGCGTCGTACCAAGCGATCCAAGTGACTCTGTTTGTATCCAAAGCAAAAATTTATTCAGGAATTATTTTCAATTATTGTTCTTTTAGACGATAAAACCTAAAGTTTATCATGGGAAACGCATTAAAAAGAAGATATAAGTTTGTCAGATCGTGCCATACAGATTAAGACGCAAAATCTGATAGACTCGAGATAGACTCTATGGGGGGTATGTCACTTTTGAAAAATGAAGGTTCTCAAAATCGAATGAACTTGTGCCACCATCCAAGGCAATTTAGTTCTCATCTCTATGCCACTAGCCGTTTCCCGAAAAACGGTTTGGTTGGCCTGAAATGAGCATTTTTGTAACATGCACTTTTTTTGGGCTTTGAGACCTGCAAATTCAGTTTTTTGAAATTTTTGTTAAAGAAATTTCAGATAATTGTGGACCATTATATATCAATCGAAAGGCAATTTGGAGATAAAAAAGGTGGTGTATTTCAATTTTTGCATAAACTTTGCTGAAAAACGTAATTTCGAAAAATCGGAAATTTCGGTTTTCTAATTTTGACACAAAAAAACTGATAGCTCAAAATTGAGTGGTTTTGCCAAGGGGTGGACCATAACCACGTTAAAATTCAGACTCTTGCGGTCATTTTGATATATAATACATTGTGTTTCGGTTTGTAAGTATCTGGATTTTTTTGATTGAAAATTTCCACTCAACATTTTGTCCTATGTTAAAGCATAGGCAAAATTTCCGGAAAAAATTTTTTGTATCAGATTTCCATTTTTACTGTCTAAATATCTTCTTTAGGGTCCAATACACCCCATTGCCACATTGGTTTCCTTTGTTTTAGTTAAAAAGTGGTCAATCCTGAATCGAGTATTTCCTATGCTTAAGCATAGGACTTCCCAGGCTTCAACAAATATTTCTCTGTAGCAGCTGAACGGCTAAGAATTGCACACAACACTTGAGTTTTTTTGTTCACAATTCATATATGCTGGTTCTAAATCTGTGCTTATTTTTGCGATTGGTGAAGAAACCACCTACTTGCCCTTTTGAGTGACAAACATTCATGCATTCAAAGAAAGAACGTCAATCAGTTTGTGGCGCTAGCAGCTGAACTGTAGAGAATTGAACAGATGAGTTAAATTTTTTTGTTCACAATTCGTATCTAACGGTTCCAAATCTGTTTATTTTTGTTATCTGTTGAGAAACCACGGACTTGCTCTTTTGCCCTCTTCTTTGAATGCATGAACGTTTGTCACTCAAAAGGGCAAGTAGGTGGTTTCTTCACCAATCGCAAAAATAAGCACAGATTTAGAACCAGCATATATGAATTGTGAACAAAAAAACTCAAGTGTTGTGTACAATTCTTAGCCGTTCAGCTGCTACAGAGAAATATTTGTTGAAGCCTGGGAAGTCCTATGCTTAAGCATAGGAAATACTCGATTCAGGATTGACCACTTTTTAACTAAAACAAAGGAAACCAATGTGGCAATGGGGTGTATTGGACCCTAAAGAAGATATTTAGACAGTAAAAATGGAAATCTGAGACAAAAAATTTTTTCCGGAAATTTTGCCTATGCTTTAACATAGGACAAAATGTTGAGTGGAAATTTTCAATCAAAAAAATCCAGATACTTACAAACCGAAACACAATGTATTATATATCAAAATGACCGCAAGAGTCTGAATTTTAACGTGGTTATGGTCCACCCCTTGGCAAAACCACTCAATTTTGAGCTATCAGTTTTTTTGTGTCAAAATTAGAAAACCGAAATTTCCGATTTTTCGAAATTACGTTTTTCAGCAAAGTTTATGCAAAAATTGAAATACACCACCTTTTTTATCTCCAAATTGCCTTTCGATTGATATATAATGGTCCACAATTATCTGAAATTTCTTTAACAAAAATTTCAAAAAACTGAATTTGCAGGTCTCAAAGCCCAAAAAAAGTGCATGTTACAAAAATGCTCATTTCAGGCCAACCAAACCGTTTTTCGGGAAACGGCTAGTGGCATAGAGATGATAACTAAATTGCCTTGGATGGTGGCACAAGTTCATTCGATTTTGAGAACCTTCATTTTTCAAAAGTGACATCCCACTTTTTGAGCCTATCGAATTCTGCCTCTTAAGAGACGGAATTTGATAGGCTCAAACTGTGAGATTCCAGATTTGAAAAATAAAGTTTCTCTGATTCGAATGACTTTATGCCACAATCCAAGGCAATTTAGTTCTCATCTCTGTGCTCCAGCCATTTCCCAAAAAACGATTTTGTTTACCGGATATGGTCACTTTTGTAACATGCACTTTTTTGGGCCTTTGAAACCTGCAATTTCAGTTATTTGAAAATTTTGACTAAAAAATTTTATATGAGTGTGGATCATTATATATCAATCGAAAGGCAATTTGGAAACAAAAAAGGTGGCATACTTGAATTTTGCCATAAATTGTTCTAAAAAACGTAATTTTGAAAAATCAAAAATTTCGGTTTTTCAATTTTGGCACAAAAAAACTGATAACTCAAATTTGAGTGGTTCTGCCAAGGGGTAGACCATAACCACGTTAAAATTCAGATTCTTGTGGTCATTTTGATATATAACTCGTTAGGTTTTGGTCTGACATCATCAGGAATTTTTTCGATTGAAAATTTGAACTCAACATTTGGCCCTATGTTAAAGCATAGGCAAAATTTCCGGAAAAAAATTGTTGTCTCAGATTTCCATTTTTACAGCCTAAATATCTTCATTAGGGTCCAATACACCCTACTGCCACATTGGTTTCCTTTGTTTTAGTTCAAAATGCGTAAATCCTGAATCAACTATTTCCTATGCTTAAGCATAGGACTTCCCAGGCTTCAACAAATATTTCTCTGTAGCAGCTGAACGGCTAAGAATTGCACACAAGACTTGAATTTTTTTGTTCACAATTCATATAGTCTGATTCTAAATCCGTGCTTACATTTGATGTTTGTTGAGAAACCACAGACTTGCTTTTCGGCCCTCTTCTTTGAATGGATGTGAGTTCGTCACTCAAAAGGGCAAGTAAGTGGTTTCTTCACCAATCTGAAAAGTAAGCACAGATTTAGAATCAGACTATATGAATTGTGAACAAAAAAATTCAAGTCTTGTGTGCAATTCTTAGCCGTTCAGCTGCTACAGAGAAATATTTGTTGAAGCCTGGGAAGTCCTATGCTTAAGCATAGGAAATAGTTGATTCAGGATTTACGCATTTTGAACTAAAACAAAGGAAACCAATGTGGCAGTAGGGTGTATTGGACCCTAATGAAGATATTTAGGCTGTAAAAATGGAAATCTGAGACAACAATTTTTTTCCGGAAATTTTGCCTATGCTTTAACATAGGGCCAAATGTTGAGTTCAAATTTTCAATCGAAAAAATTCCTGATGATGTCAGACCAAAACCTAACGAGTTATATATCAAAATGACCACAAGAATCTGAATTTTAACGTGGTTATGGTCTACCCCTTGGCAGAACCACTCAAATTTGAGTTATCAGTTTTTTTGTGCCAAAATTGAAAAACCGAAATTTTTGATTTTTCAAAATTACGTTTTTTAGAACAATTTATGGCAAAATTCAAGTATGCCACCTTTTTTGTTTCCAAATTGCCTTTCGATTGATATATAATGATCCACACTCATATAAAATTTTTTAGTCAAAATTTTCAAATAACTGAAATTGCAGGTTTCAAAGGCCCAAAAAAGTGCATGTTACAAAAGTGACCATATCCGGTCAACAAAATCGTTTTTTGGGAAATGGCTGGAGCACAGAGATGAGAACTAAATTGCCTTGGATTGTGGCACAAAGTCATTCGAATCAGAGAAACTTCATTTTTCAAATCTGGAATGCCCCTCATAGAGCCTATCTCGAGTCTATCAGATTCTGC